>JAQFXP010003935.1:0-11526 GCA_034693685.1 Belba bartosi | reverse complement strand
GATTTGGACTCAAAAACCGGAATTATTTTTATCAAAAATGTGACTAAAGGTGATTACGAACTCAAGTTCACTGTTTTTGACCAATTGTTTGGACAAGAAGTCGAGTCAAGTGTTAAAATCAAAGTTAAAGAGTTAGTGGAAGAAGAGATCTATAATTCGGGTTCGATTAGAATATCCGGAATAACAGCTCTTCAGTTCATATCTGTTTGGAATTGGAGAACAAGACAACAAATCAAGAGTTTATACGAAAAGCTTAAGGACTCGATTCGACGGATCATCAGATGTGACGAAATCGAAATCTTTAGTATAACTGAACGACAAGAGAGACCTCCGGTTATTGACGTCAGATATTATGCCAAAAGAAATTCATTGCTTTTGTCGTCGGTTTTCCTCAATAGTCTTCTCCAACAGAATAGAGGAATTTTGGAAAATGAATTAGAGGTCAGATTTATTTTATTTATTGTTATTCTTTATTATTAATTTATAAGTTATTATTATATCATACTAATAGTTACAAGTTAGTATTATTATTATAGTTACAAGTTAGCAAATAGCAAATAGCAGAATGTTAATGTTTTCTAAGCCAAGCAAGATTGATATGCTTGTAAATTATATGCTTAATATTTAGTTCTGTTAATCATTTTGTTCAGGTTTAATTGATTGTCAGTTAATTGAACTTGGTTCTAATTGCGACAATGCATTTTGAGTTGAAAATGATTAATTTAAATTAGTTATAACTTTGAAAATGTTAAAAATTTTGTTAAAATTAATTTTGTATAACTATTTAGTAATTTAATATTAATTTTCAATTTATTAATTATTAGCAAAAGTTGTTGAGCTAAACTTGTTAGTTAAGTTTGTTATTGAAAAATTTGCGAGCACTTTGGTAATTTAATCAGAGTTTTGCTAGATTTATTTTAATACCAATTAATATTAATATTTAGATCAAATCTCTTTATACATATGATATACATATGACTATACCGTTGAAAGTATTGATTAAATTACAACTTCTTTCGCTATATTCGTTAAAAGATAAATATTTGAATCAAAAGTTCTTATGAATTAAGTATACATTGAATTTGATTTATGTAAAAGTTTTAATTTTAAACTTATTTATTTATTGAATGATTGGTTTATATCTAACAGGAAAGTTTTTAATAACCAGGGATTGAGAAGGTCGGCCGATTAGGAGGGGTTAGGGGAGGGATTTTTTCAAAAACGCTTAAAAAACTTATATATTTATGATAAAATTTTGATAATTTAACTGTATTTAAACCGGATTTAGCACCAATTTAGGGAAAATGTCCTCATTTTGGCCGGAAAAAATTGGCCGGCCGTTTTCGGGGACATGGCAAAAAGTCAAGAGGGTACTTTTTCGCGGACAAAATGCTAGGGGGGGGGGGTAATAAATGCTAATTTTCAAAATCAGGGGGATTTTTGGCTGATCCCCTTCACGATCCCTGTTATTAACCTTTTTTTACTGACAAATGTTTCAAGCAAAAACCTTTTTGTTATCTATGAGATTGAACAACGAAGAAAAATTGATTTTATATTAAATTAATTGACTTATTATAGCACATAATATGTCTATATTTATGTCATAGTTTTTGGGACATTTAATCTCTAATCTATTGCTACCAATAAATAAGCTTTTCTTAATAATAAGTTGTAGACGAAATGTTATTTTAAGTACAATTTATAGACATTTGGTACTAATTACCTTAGTTGAATTGATCAAGTGCATAACAAACACATTAATTTGCTAGTTATTACGCAATTTCAATCATTTTGATATTTACATGATTTTATGTCTAGTTTTGCAAACTCTTAGATAATATAGTTTAAACTTTAAAGAATGAAGTTAACTTTTACAGATAATGTTTAATTATTAATAAGACAAAATATTATCGATTTTTATAGTAAATATTCAAACCTCAGAGATATTTGTTTAAATTGAAACATTAGCTGAAAATAACTCAAATCGGTATAAATGAATGTCTGGAAGAAGACGGCCATCAATGCGAGTCAATGAGCTGTACGACAGATGACGTGTTGGATGAGTCGTCGCCTGTATTAATAAACGGCAACTATTCTTCATTAGTGGCCATCAATCTGACCACAAAAGCCAACTGTATTTGCAAATACGACCGAATGCGGGAAACGCCGACCGAGTCCTGTGCTAACTATAAGTGCCTGAATGGGGGAACTTGTCTTCAATCAGATTACCTCAAAAGTGATATCCGATGCGAGTGTTCGCCCGGAATGGACGGACCCGAGTGTCAGCTAAGGAGCCGATCGTTTGGCGGTCGCGGATGGCTTTGGTTGGAACCGTTGCCTCAATGCAGTCAATCGCACATTAGTTTACAATTCATGACTCAAACTCCAAACGGACTTCTCTTATATTACGGACCGATATCTGCGCCGATAGACAGTATTCCGAAGAATCAAATTAGAACTGATTTTCTATCTCTTGAGTTGAGAAACGGTTCGTAAAATTTGATAACAAATTAGAATTGAATTAATTTTTAGATAATCTTAGATTAGAATTAATTTTGTAATAAAACAAATAATTAAACAAAATATTGTTTATCTAATATGTAGGCAGAGCTCGATTACTCTTCGATTTTGGTTCAGGAACTGTCGAATTGGTAGTGAATAGTCCGGAAGCACTCGACAACGGGGAATGGCATACAATTGATATTATCTATGACACCCAAACCGTGCGATTAATGATCGATCGATGTGTGGATAGTGTTATATATGAGTCGAAAGTTGTTAGAATTGATAGAAATCGATGCGAAAACATGACTAATATTCCGCTATTTAGTGAATTATTGAACGTTTTGGGACCCCTTCAGATCGGAGGCGTTTCCCACCATTCCTATGATAAACACTTCAATTGGCAATACAGACACTCGACGGTCGGTTTCACCGGATGTATCAAAAATATAATACATAACGGATTCCTATATGACTTGAATAATGTTCCGCATTCTGTCAATACAGTCCTCGGATGTCCGGCCGGTAATTGTCTATTAATTGCTTTATATGAAAAAAGATAATTAATAAAGAAATGAGAAAATAAATAGTTTTCTAGAGATTAGACAAATAATTAATTAGAAAACAAACTTGTCTCATTTATCTCATTTGTCTAATTTATCTAATTTGACCAAAAGGTGAATCGATGTGCAATTTATTATCGAAATCCTGTGATAGCGGCCATTGTGTCGGGACCTACAATAGGGCCAAATGCATGTGTGGGCCCGGATGGCGTGGCTCTAACTGTGATTCGCCGACTCAGCCCAAAATGTTCAAGCAAAGAAGTTTTATTAAATCGAAACTCAATTTCGAGTTAAACCCTTTCCAGACGTCAATAGCTCTTCGGTTCCGTTCGCGTCAATCGCACGCAGAGCTGATCCGCTTATCAAACAAAGACCGCAAACAGTATTTGGTATTAGAGATAAGGGATTCGAAGATTAGATTTCGTTTCAATTTGAATCAAATGCACGCTTTGGCTGAAAAAGAATTGACAGTAGTTTGGGCTCAAGTGAGTGATGGTCTCTGGCATCACATCCACGTCCATAGGTTTGGTAGTTCTGCTGTTTTGACGCTTGACGGCGGAGGGCTTAAGAAGATTAGCCAACTTATGGACAATAATAATACGGATCAGTTGTTCAACTTTGACAGCAGTAGTGTTGTCATAGGCGGTGATGTGCATTACCTGGGCGTTGGGGCCAGTATTGTTGACTCGGATTTTGCTGACGGTATGGCTTATGATTAGAAGAAGATATTTAGAAAATGCGTTAAAGACTTATCAATAAAATATCAAAACTATAAAACTTTACAAATACTGTATTTAAACATATTTTTATTTCCATCGATAGGCTGTATGGATGACATTCGCATCGATGGACAGCATATATCGCTCGAAAACTCTTCAGAAATAGTCGAATCGCGTAATGTGATCGATGGCTGTCTGTCCAACAATCCGTGTCAAAGCATCTCTTGTCAGAAGCCATTTGTTTGTCTTGATTTATGGCGAATGCATAAGTGCAGGTCTGCTCTCCCACTCCCATTCCCCGAACAGACTATTCCGAAAATATTTTTTTAGTCAATCGAACAAAAAAAATAATATTTTATTTGTTTTATTCGTTTAAGTGCTTTATTTGTCTTATATTCAAATACTCTGTATTCGCATCAAATAGTTGTCCGAAAGGCTATCGATTGACTGCCGACGCGACCAACTGTACGAAAGACAATGACTGCAATCGTAATACCTGTGACGGCAAGTGTAGATCCGATTCGTCCGAGCCGTCGGTCAGCTACCAGTGCCAGTGCCCGCAGAATGAATGCAAGGATTCAGAGGAGACTTACTTCAAACTAAGCACTACAGCCATAGCTGCCATTACTTTGTGTGCGATTAACGTTCCGCGTATGACATCTCTAACGGATTATCAGATTTGACTCTTTTTCGACTAAATCCCTCTTTTGCCTACATTTGCAGTACTTCTGGTCATTATATTTGTTTATTCGCGATATAATGGAAGAGATCGGCGAAGACGTAAGCGCTCGCGTGATCCGAACGATGAGGACGTGCGCGAGAATATAGTCCGATATACCGACGAAGGCGGCGAAGACGACATCAAAGCCTATGATATGACTTCTTTGAGGATTCAGATAACGGGCAGTAATTGTGTCGATCATTACAACAAAAGCCAAGACTACACTCAAAATCACAGTTAAATGTTTACTCACTTTCTATGTGTTGTTTGGAATTAAGTCTTAAGTCCTATAATGACTCGAATCTGTTCGACTCGAGGCTCAAAAATATGGGCTTCGGTTCGAGTATGTGCTACTCGGCCGCGAGCACAAGCATGTGTTCTCGGTATTAAACAGAATCAGAATTAAGCAAGCACTTATTTAACTCATTATTTTTAGTATTATTCAAACAGTAATTTAGTCATAAATACAACCAGTTCAAATTATACTAATTAGCGAAATTAAAATTAATTAACTTGATTACTTTTTATAATTAATTAAGGGATCAAAGCTTGAGCATAAAATTAAGTTAAATTATATTTAATTAATTTCGATTAAGTTTTGATCAGATTTTGTCGAACTTTTCAAACATCAAAACATAATTCACTTCTTAATGAACTTCAAATCAAATATTGATTAACGCAATAATGAGTCGAATAAAGTGAATCAGAATTAGAATCATTTGAATCATTAAAAACCATTATTGGGCGAAGAGAAGCGCATTAACTGAACGATAATCTTATTATTGTTATTGTCTTTTGTCGTATTAGTAGAACGTAAAGTCGGATCAGTCGTATCGCACAACCATTTGGCGGACATAATCCGGGATCACTTGGATAAGAATGAATTGATTGAATCCGTGGCCAACGACGAGATTCACAAATACACTTCCGAAGGAAGCGGACAAACAATGGGTTCTTTGAGCTCTATATCGCTCGACAAGTCTCTCGAAGAATACAATTTAATGCAATTCCACTCCAAAGACAATAATAACTCGATTCCGAACATAAGTGGCGTTAAACTCGAAGAAACCGGTTTTCACTTCTGATTCCTATTCACTAATTCATTAATTCCTGAATTCGATCGAAAGCTGAATACCTTTTTCGAGATTCTAGTCTATGGTTTGGGAATAGAATTCAATTCAAACACTAATCCAATAATTTTCGCTCAAATCAAATCAAATTGACTCAAAATGTGTGTCAGAAAGGAGTGAATAATCTATTAAATCCTAATCTGGTTTTGCAATTATCTGTGATATCAAAAGAAAACATTTTTCTAATAAAACAAAAAACCACTAAATTGTGATAACATCTCATAAAACAATCTTATTTTGAAATTTCATACAATTTTCCAAAACATTCCTTCAATTCATTCATATTAATCGAAACAAAATTTTTACTTTTGATTGTATTGACAAATAATTGATTAATAAAAAAAAAGTTTGAAATGAATTGAATTAATTACGATTTAAATAAACTTGAAAAATGCGCTGGTGCAAAAATTAAGGGATCGGATGTATGTGATAATGCCATAGACCAAACCCGAAAGTCTGATTAGACTTAAGGGACAGTTTTCTCTTCATATCCCGTGTTATACATCTCTGTATACTAACTATACTTTAAGTTTCTTTATATACATTGATATATTGATCGCTTTTTTGATTACAGTTTATATTGCGTTCAATTTACAAAATTGTTAATTAGTTTATTTAAATGTTTATATTTTTATATTATTTCTGTTTTATTTTTATTTTGTTGTTATTATTAAAAGTTCAGATTTTTATATTAAACACAATTAATAAATTGTTTTTAATTATATAACACTTAATTCAAATTTTTATCATTTTTATCTAATTGTTGATTAATTTCAGCAATAGATGGCTTAGTGTATGAATGGGTTATAAAAACTGTTTGAATATATTTTAAAATTAAGACAATTTTTTAACAACTGGTTTAACACCTGGTTAGGTTTTAAGTTAATTTATTTAAAATATTATTTACTGATAATTACTTTTATGCTAATTTCTATTAGTTTTTTATTTTTATAATTAACTAATTGAAAGAGAGTTTAGTAAACAATTAAAGTTTTAAAATATAAATAAACAAAATAATTATTTAATTATTGTATTAAATAATATTTTATAATAGCAATAAATAATATTATATTTTCACGGTAATTTGATTAAAAATTAATATTTTAAAAATTAAACTACAATAATGTTTTTGTATTTATAAAGTTTATTAAATTTTTAAAAATTAAATTTGTAGCAATTTTGACACAAATCTACTCAATTGAAATTTTCAGATTTAATAAATTTATTTAACATTTCTAAAGCAACCCTCGGCTGATCCATAGGCACTAAATGTCCGGCATTTCTGACCACAACTTGAGTAAAGTTTGCTATTTGTTTGACATAACCGGCCACTTCCCGGTCATCTTTGTCTACTTTCCAGACCAACCTCTTCGCTGATGCGAACTCTTTCGAATATTTCCAATCTTTAAACAAATCAATGAATAACTTAATAATAATTGATTTCAAATAATACTTTCAATAATTACCTAAATTTTTGAGAAAATTTTCAGTTAGAGTGACGGCAACTATAATATCTAACTGTCCGTTATATAACAATACTTTATAATTATTAATAAGAGTTTGAAACCATGGCTTCACTGAATCCATCTGATCCGAAGTCATCTCTATTTCCACAGTTTTATTACTCGATAAATAGACAACACATCCGACATGAATGGCCTTTTGAGTTGTGTTTAGATTCAGAAACTTTTCAAAATTGTTCGAACCGTTCGGTTCTATAGTTTGCAATATATTGAGATAATAGCTAAATCCGGTCGCGTTTGTGAAGTATGTCGAGCCGTTGATTATGTCTCCGCCTATGAGCTCGTCCTGCAGTACAAATGCTTGTATAAAATCCTTTTTCATAATAGCCTGGACAGTTTGGTTTTGAACTTGATAAAAATGTTGCAATTGGTTCTGGTCAATTAGACCAACCTGGTATAGGTAAGAGCCAATATCCAGCATGTTTAAAGGGTCAATCCAACCATTTCCTATAGCTATGCCTTTAAAGTTAATATTTGAACTATTTCTCATTTCATGTAATCTGTTTCCAATGGCCGGCACGTATTTGCCGGCATATGATTCTCCGGTTACATAGAATTCGTTTTTTCGATATTCGTTGAATAGTTTGAAGAATTGTTGTAAACCTTCGTAAAGATCATCGGCTACTGTGCGCTCATTCCGAGCAAACCCTTTAGTACTTGACGTATAACTAAATCCAGTTCCGACCGGATTGTCGATATAGAGTACGGAATAATTTTGAGCCCAAGAGTAGTCATTCTTTACTAGTTTAAGCTTGTTGTCAACAAAGAATGGTCCATTCTCATTAAATAGTGCCATCATTGATGATGCCCCTGGTCCTCCTTGAAGCCATAGTAAAATCGGATTGTTTAACGGGTTGTTCTAGATACAATAATTAATTAAAGTTAAATAAAAAAAAAGTTTATTTGTTTTGTTTTAATAATTTGAGTGAACTTAAGTAATTTTCAAACCACTGCCGGAAAGAACCAAAAGAACAAATTACTGTTAAATTGTTTATTAACGGTTAGAAATCCGGAATAACTCGTTATATTTAAAAAATATGGTAAATCCGAAACAGTGCTCAGCTTTTTGGCCAAATCTAATTGATTTGATTCAATATATGGCGTCAATACTAATGGATCGCATTCTGACGTTAGATATAAATTTGGAAATAATGTCAAAATAAACAATAGTTTGTTCAAAAAAATTGACAACATTTTAATTTTTGAAAACTTTATTAACTAAACATTAAAATTTTAACTATTAAAAAGCATAAACGTTTTTTTTCAAGTAGTAGTTTAAGTTAGATTAAACTTGAAGATAAATGCAAAAGAGAAATAATTAGCTAATCTTTTTTTACACTTATGTCACAAAGTTACAATCCCAATTTTGTTGATTATATTATTAATTTTATATTTTATTTAACTTATTTATAATTACGCGTAGATATAAATTGCATAATTATAGAAATTTTGCTTTTATATATTTATTTATTTATGTTTTAGCAATTTGTTTAAAACTAATCAATAATTATTTTAAGAAAAAATAATAAATTAAAAATTATTTGAAAAAATTTATGAAACTTTTAATTATGACATAAATACTTTATCAGTTTTGATAACTTTTAACATTTTAATCAGCAGACTCTTGATCTCTAAAGTATTACTTGCCAATTTATCTGTAAAAAATCACATGGTGTTTTATATGTAACAATAATAAAAAATTTTAAAATTTAATAAATATTTGCTAGTTTATAATAAAAATTGAAACAGGAAATTATCTTTAAAAATTAGGAATTTTTAAAACTAACATTTATTTTCTTGGACATTTCAAGCTTCAAGGTAACTAGATTAACTAATTAACTAGATTTATTTTAAAACCGTTTTAAATCATTTAAATTGGGCTAAATTGCAAAAATAAATAATAAATAATTTAATTGGTGTATAATCGCATGCAATTAATTGTATGTGAGTTTCTGATCAGTGGTGCAATTGTATCTAGATACAGTTGCAGTAATTTTTATTGACTTGATTTGTACCAAATTCACTTATAATTGCTCACAATTGTAAGCAAGGTAATTCGGCTCAACAAAATTATTTAAATCTATAGAAAGTTAAATAAATATTTAAATAAATATCTTTTGGAAAATAATTTTTGATTAAATCAATTAATTGTAAAATTCTGCACTGAAGAAGAAAAGCCAAACACAATTAGCACCTTGGTAAATTGTTTAAATATTCAACATTAAACTGCTCTAAATTACATCAACTTTACCATGACGACTGCCATGCTAAGTGCGTTTAGCTTTTCCTTTAGTACAATATTTTACAATTAATTGATTTAATATTAACTCATTTTATATAAATATGTTTTAAATCTAATTAAAGAAAAAATAGAAAATATTTAAAAGAATTAGAATTTTGTCGAATCGTTAGAAACGTTTCGATTATCACAAATAGAGTCGAAGAACGGATGTCGAAGCGCTTCCTCTGCAGTCAACCTAAGCTTGTGGTCAAATACTAAAAATATTTAATTGTTTTAATGTTTGACAAAATTACAATTTATACAGTACCCATTTACCCAGGTTACAATTGCGTGCATTTATAAGTGATTTTCTGATTAGGGTGCAATTAATCTTACCGTGATACAATTGCGCTACATTTTAGACTAAACTTTTGTCAAAACTGCTGTAAAATAGTTTAAATGTAATCAAATTGTTTACGCTCTGAGCTCTACCGGCGAAGAGGACACGAGTCGAGCCATTATCGGAAAACTGGACAAAGAATTCTCGTTCAATGACGTGAAGAATACAATTGATTTCGTCGACTGTTCGGCCGTCGAAACCAATACTCAATTGGATTTAGTCCTCAATTGGATTCAAAGCATTGCATAAAAAGTGTTTTTTCTAATTCTAATCAGAATTTATTACGTTTTGTATAGTATTTTCGTTTACACTCTGACTCTTCACTTCAATCTTTATTTCTATTCAAAAATTTTCAATTTGTGTAAAATTAATAAAAATTTTAATTAATTAATATTTTTATCTTATATTGAGTGAACTCTGAACTCGAAATAGTGTTTAATCGCATCGAAACACCTATTTATTGAACAAATAATTGCTTTAAAAACACATTCAATCAATTGACTCATTAAATGAGTAAAAGTCTAAAACATTTTAAATACAAATCAAATATAATTAAACCATTTGTTTAAAACGAAATAAGAAAAGAAAATAATTGAGAATTAAATGCAATCAAACATAATATCAATAAAAGACAATATATTACAAAAGTTTTGTCTTTTATAATAATAACTGATTTTTCGAATCAATGATTAATAAGAGTATAAAATAGATATCAAAGAAGAGATTGAATTGAAAGCAATTGATTGATCGAAAGGTAATTCTAATCAAACCGATTGAGAGCACTATAGTCCGTATAGTCCGGCGATGGAGTGTATTGTGTTTCGGGCCAACCCTCTCGACCCACTCGACGAGCATTTGATGTCATTTGTGAAGAATTTGAAGCATTTTGTGAGCAATTAGTGGCCATTCGGGTGTCGTCCGAGTGCTGTATATTATGTAGAGTTCCCAACAATATCTCCATCGGAGCTAAACATTAAATATTAGTTTTATTTTAATTTCATTTATTTAACAAATAATCAATTAATCAAAACCTGATTTCACTTTATTTACGACTAATTCGATGTTTCCGTTACAGCAACTGATGAGACAATACTCGAGAAGTGATGTCATCTCTTCCGGTCCACTCGTCATCATATTTGCAATAATTTGCGCGAATTGTTGACTCAATTTGAGATAATGTCCATAAATATGTCCATCAGATTGGGTTAGAGTTAGTAATGGCGTTGGGGTTGGGGTTGGCGTCGGCGCCGGTCTCTCAACCGCCAACTGTGGCTCAACTTCGGCGTCAATTGCGGTCAGAATCGGTGCGACAATGGGTTCGACATTCTTCGTACATATCACTGAAGACATTCGAACCAATTTCGGTGGTTTTGAAGTCTTGACAATGTCTTCAATTATGTCCAGACTTTGCGACTCTATATCAACCGTTAGATTCGGATTTGTTTTGGACTTTAGTTTTGATTTTGATTTTGAGTTTGTATTCAATTTTGAAATTAATTTTTTATTTTTAGTCAAACTTTGAGAGATATTTGCCGTTGACTTCGACTTCGACTTTGACTTCGACTTTGTTTTCGAGTTTGCGTTTGGATTCGACTTTGAATTCGGTTTCGAAGTTGCGGTCGATCTGAGTCTCAGTCTTCGGCCAATTGTCTGATCAATGGATTTGTTCGCTATTTAAGACAATTATTTAAATTATAATTAAATTCGACATTAATTTGATGTCAAGTGTTGGTCGAAAACCAATCAA
>JAQFXP010003934.1:0-11526 GCA_034693685.1 Belba bartosi | reverse complement strand
CTTTTAGTCGTAATTTCTGGCCGAAATTGCTGTTGCATCACAAACGAGATTGAAAACGAGAAATTGTCTCATCCATATTAATAACAAAATTTGGCCAGATGCCTTTTGAGTTCAACATTTAAACAGTACGTGCAAGTTTAAAATAATATTTACGTTTAACGGTTAATCTAGGCCTTGAACAATTATAAAATATAAACAAATCAGTTTGAATGTACAACACGAGTTATACGATTGAACTTTTACTCTAAATATAATAGTATCAGACTTAAAGAGTACAATATATTTTTGCCAATGAGTACGACTCAATTATTTAAAACCAGAGATTAAGAAGGGGGAGATCAGGCAAAAATTCTCCTTGATTTTGTAAATTTGAATTTATCCCTCCTCCTATCATTTGGTCCAAGAAAAGGTAAAATAACCTCAACGTTTTTTGGGTTTGTGCCCAAAATTAGAAAATATTTTCTAAATTGGTGCTAAATCCAGTTTAAATCCAGTTAAATTGGGCAAATTTTTATCATAAATATATAGGTTTTTTGAGCGTTTTTGAAAAAATCCGCTTCCTGATCCCCCCCCTCTCCGAGGTTTTTGGCCAAAATTTTGAGAAAAATCTTTCCCTGATTCTCCCCCCTGGATTGGCTGACCTTTTCAATCTCTGTTTAAAACCCAAAAATTGAAATGCCAACCATTATTTATAATAATCAAAACTTTATTAATTAACTAATTAAACTTGATTGTTTTCAGAAATTTATAATTTAATGTTTAAAATTTTGCTTTTATTTTTAATCGGTTTAACTAAATAAAGTAAAAGTATAATTGTATTTTCTATTTCAAAATCAATAATATTTTCAAAGTTTTTATTTTTATAATTCAACTATTTGAAATAAAGATAAATGTAAATGTTTATTGTTTATTGTTTATGTTCTTCATTTATCTTGTTTTTGTATAATTTTGTTTTTAACTAAAAATTAAAATTTATTTTTATATTTAAAATTACTTATTAATATAAATATTTGAGCAAATTTTTCTTTAAAAAATTTATTTGTAAATTAATATAATAATCTGAATTAAATTGCAAATTTTACTAAATTAATCTAACAATTAATTTAAGTTAATATACTGTATATTACAAAGATTGTTTTTTATTTTGGCACAATTTAAAGACTTTCAATTACGTATTAAACAGGTTTTCAATGTCACGAATAGATTAATAAAAGCGGTTTTATATATTACAAGTCTAGACATAATAAGTCAACTATGAATTGGAAAGTTAGAAAGGGTGGTGGATCAATTGGTGGGTAAAAATATAAAGATAACATTGTAAATTTTACTCGGGTCAGTACATATAGGCTGATTTGTTTGTTCAATAAATAGTTAATATATTAATAAACATTTTTAAACTCTAAAACTTATTGTCACTATAATAATTAAATGTGGCAACATCTCATAGTTTAAAATAGTTGATAAACACTTTATCTGTTTACTAAACAAACAAAAACAGTGTATCTGCAGAGTTTTAATGCTAGTTATTAAAAATAATTAAAGATATGCCTTTTATAAATTTACATGTTAATTAAATGGCTAAAGTAAGTAATAAATATTTTAAGCTTTAACACATAAAGCAAATTTGTTAATGAGTAATTAAATTTGCATTTTGTTATTTGATTATTTTTTTATTTATTGTAATATATTATTTAATTAGTCATAAAGTTTATTTAACGCGTTATTTATTGAATTGTTAAATAAAAAATATAATTTGCTCATGAGCATTTTTTGGTTCTTTTAGTTAAAATTAATTAAACATAAGATTGATGTGGTATTGGTTTTGTATTTTAACTTGCTTGGGCTTACCAACATTTGAAGGTTAAGTCTAAGTTAAATAAAAATAAATTAAAATTAATAAATTTCCAAAATACGTGACGTAAATTTTAAATAAGACAAACTGCATTACAAGTTTTTCTAAATAAGAATTTAGTCAGACATAACATCCAGTTACGTCATTTACAATGAAAAATAATATTTTGACAATTTTTTATTTTGTCAATTTTCAGAAATGCACATGCTACATAAATTAGTGTAAGCTAATATTGCCATTCCAGCTAAATGTAGATAACTTAAAATCAAGTTTAAACACATAAAATATTTTACATTGAATTCAAGAAAAGTTTTTTAAAAAGTAATCTAAAAAAATTAATAATAATTTTAACATATGAACTAGCTTTACTTCAAGTTGCACAAAAAATTAAACCTTGTATGAAGCATCATACAAATAAGTGCGTTTTAATGCAAAGTAATTATATGTAGTGCTTAGTAAACGCAATAATTACTGGTTTAATAAATAATTATTTTGTTTTCAAGAACTGAAGTTTAAAAATGTTTTTCTCATTATTATCCGATTTAAAACAATTTCTTAAGCCAAGCTCTTGTACAATCGACAATAATATATTCCAATTACATTATAAAGTTACCTTTGTCATTTTAATTGCATTCAGTCTTTTGGTTAGTGGTGAGTAAATAAGTTTATTTAAAATATGATTATATTTAAAAATAAAAATAAAAATATTTAACTAGCTCATCAATACTTTGGAGATCCAATTAATTGCATATCACCAGAAGACGATGCAGATAAAAAAGTACTTAATAGTTTTTGCTGGATACATACTACATTTTCGGTAGTAGACGCTTGGAATAAAGAAGTAAGCGTTGATGGAGTGCCCTATCCTGGTATTGATAAATATGTAACAGGCGAAAAAAGAGTCTACCATGCTTATTATCAGTGGGTTGGATTTATGCTATTTTTCCAAGCATTATTATTCTATTTCCCGCGTTATTTATGGAAAGCATATGAAGGAAACCGAATTAAACACCTAATGGTTGGCTTAAATTTTCCCATCACACTTGACCCAGCTAATGCAGCAACTAAAAGAGCATGTTTAGTCGAGTATCTGCAAATTCATTTCAACAAGCACAATATGTTTTTTAGTGTGTACGCAATAACCGAAATTTTAAACTTTCTCAATGTAATTATGCAAATGTACTTGACGAACTGGTTTTTGGGTGGTGAGTTTTCTGGTTATGGCTGGAATGCGCTCACGTATAACGTTTTGGATGAGTACAAAGGTGTCAATCCAATGATCAAGGTATTTCCACGTTTAACAAAATGTACCTTTCACAAATATGGACCGTCTGGCGACGTCAAAAAGCATGACTTGATGTGTATTTTGCCCATAAATATCGTCAACGAAAAAATCTATATTTTTCTTTGGTTTTGGTTTTATTTTCTCGCATTTGTTACTTTCTTAGCGCTAATATATCGAGCGTTGACTGTATTTGTGCCTTCAGTTCGTTATTATGCCATTAGAAGCAGATGCATGACAAATTTTCATGATCTAAAATCTATCTTGCACCATTGCTGGATTGGTGATTGGTTTATGTTAAATCTTTTGTCAAAAAATTTAGACACTGTTCATTTTAAAGATTTATTATTTGATTTTAACAATAATTTTGATAATCAAGAAAAATTTGATTAATTTTTTATTTTATATTATACAAAGCATTTTCTAATTAATTAATTTTTTTTAATATTCATATATTTGTTTTGCTTTAATAAAATTTTTGAAATAAAGTATAGTATAGTTTGTCGTCTTTTCCGAATAAATTTGAATTTATTAAGTATTAGTTATTTTTATCAAAATTTTGTTTAATGTATAATTCATAATTTTTCATATTATTTATTGTGTATTTGTCTTCCGGACCTCCCTGCCCTTACATCATTGAGTATAAACCAAAGATTGAGAAAATCGGTCGATCAAGGGGGGATCAGGGGAGGGATTTTTCCAAAAACACTAAAATCCCATATATTTATAATAAAAATTTTTCTAATTTAACTAGATTTAAACTAAATTTAGTTAAATTAACTGGATTTAAACAGAATTTAGCACTAATTTAAGAAAAGTTTCTAATTTTGGCCAAAAAACCAAAAAATTTGCCGGCCGACAAAAAGTCGATGTGGGGTGGAATCTTTTTATGGACTAAATTCTAGGGGGGGGGAGAATAAATTAAATTTTTAAAATCAGATTTATATTTGCCTGATCTCAATTCCTGGTCTAAACACTTAATTTTTAGGCCAACTCTTTTTCAACACTTTCCAAACCCTTCCGCAACACTGACACAATATAACAATGTTAGACCTGCGAGAGATAAAAAATAAACAACAATTTTTATTTAAAATTAAAAAATTACTTTTTTTATAAAATATTATCAATCAATTAATCAATTATGTTGTACTTAAAAACACTTATTTTTATTAAGAATGATTAAATATAATAAAACTAAAAAATATTATGTGTCAAAACAATTGTATGCAGCATAATAATTTTAAAAATATTATACATTTGAAATATATTTTTGCGGTATATTTATTTTACTTTAATCAATATTTTTTAACTAAAATAATTGTTTGTAAAATTAAAAATTTGCAACTTTTAAGAAAACATCTTTTTGCATAATGTATTAATAAAAAATGTTTATTATTGATACATATTAATAAATATTTTAAAATTGCATACTAATTAATAATGATTAAAATTTAAAATATTTTGCATAATGTAATTTGGATATACTATTGCATAATCCCTAATAAATCCCGGATTAAAACAAAGTTTAAGTAAAGTTTTGATTTACATAATTACAAAAATATTATATAAGTTAATTTAAGTAAGTGCATTTAAATCAAGGATCGAGAAGGGGGGGATTAGGCAAAATCCCCCTTGATTTTGAAAATTTGGATTTTATCCCCCCCCTAGCATTTGGTCCGAGAAAAGGTATCCCCCCTCAACGTTTTGTCGGCCGCCGAAGGTGGCGGGCAAATTTTTTAAATTTTTTGCCCAAAATTAGAAAATTTCCCTTAAATTGGTGCTAGATCCGGTTTAAATCTAGTTAATTTAACTAAATTTAGTTTAAATCCAATTAAATTGGGGAAAATTTTATCATAAATATATGGGTTTTTAAGCTTTTTTAGAAAAATCCCCTACCTGATTCCCCTCTAGGTTTTTTACCATAATTTTAAGAAAAATCTCTCCCCTGATTCTCAACCCTGAATTGGCCGACTTTTTCGATCCCTGATTTAAATAAACTTTAAAAATATACTTATATATATATATATATATATATATTTAAATATTAAATACTCTTATAATAATACAGTATTAAATAAAATAACTCGAAAATTTAATCTGGATAAAACGAGAATTAGATTTAAAATAAGATAAACCACTAATAATAATAATTCTAAATAATAATTTAGTCAAACATAACATTCGATTAAGCCATTGATAAATAAATAGTTAGAAGATTGTTTTATTTTTAAACTAAATTTGATCAAATAAAAACATCTTTAAATAATTATAATATATTAAATTTTGTAAATATTTTTTAATAAATAATTTAAGAAATAAAAGATAATTTAATACAAATTTTAATTGCATATTATATAGCATTGTTTCAGATTACTCAACTAATTAAAGGATGCTGAACTTCCTTGTATATAAAGCATCCTGCTAATAATTGCGATTTAATCCAACAAATTTATTTGTAGTGCTCATTAAAACAATGCTTTTTAAACAATAATTATTAGTCTAACAAATAATTATTTTTGTTTTTTTAAATCAAATATTTCAAAAATGTTTTTTTCATTATTATCCGATTTAAAGCAGTTTCTTAAACCAAGCTCTTGTACTATCGATAATAAAATATTTCAATTACATTATAAAGTAACCTTTGTTATTTTAATTGCATTTAGTCTTATGGTTAGTGGTAAGTAAATAAATTTGATAGAGTATTATTTAATCAAGTTTAAAATAATAACTAAAAATTTTATTTAGCAAATCAATACTTTGGAGATCCAATTAATTGCATATCAGAGGATGTTCCAGTCAAAATAATTGATAATTTTTGCTGGATACATTCTACATTTTCGGTAGTAGACGCTTGGGAAAAAGAAGTTAGCGTTGATGGTGTGCCCTATCCTGGTGTTAGTAAATATGTAAAGGGTGAAAAAAGAGTTTACCATACTTATTATCAATGGGTTGGATTTGTGTTATTCCTCCAAGCATTAACATTTGCTTTTCCGCGTTATTTATGGAAAGCATATGAAGGAAACCGGATTAAGAACCTAATGGTGGGCTTAAATTTTCCAAATACACTTGACCCAGATAATGCCGCAACTAAACGAGCATGTTTGGTTGAGCATTTGCGCTTTCATTTCAACAAGCAAAATATGTTTTTTAGTGTCTACGCAATATCAGAAACTTTGAATTTTATCAATGTAATCTTACAAATGTACTTTATAAACCGGTTTTTAGGTGGTGAGTTTTCCACTTATGGCTGGGATGTGCTTAAGTATTCGTTTATAGATTATGATAAAAAACGTGTCGATCCAATGATCAAAGTGTTTCCTCGTCTAACAAAATGCACCTTTTACAAATTTGGACCTTCTGGCGACATTCAAAAACATGATTCATTTTGTATTTTGCCCATAAATATCGTCAATGAAAAAATCTATATTTTTCTATGGTTTTGGTTTTATTTTCTCGCTTTGGTTTCTTTTTTGGCGTTAATATATCGGGCATTGACTGTATTGGTGCCTTCAGTTCGTTTTTATGTTATTAGAAGCAGATGTATAACTAATTTTCCTGATCTTAAATCTATCTTGCACCAATGTTGGATTGGTGATTGGTTTATGCTAGATCTTTTGTCGAAAAATTTGGACTCAGTTCATTTTAAAAATTTGTTATTTGACTTTAATAAGCAAATTGATCAAGCAAAAGCTAAATGAAGTATTAAATTATTATTTAAATTTTTTATTTTTATATAAAGTATTTTCAAATTAATTTATATTTATTGTTTTTAAAATAATATTTATTTGTTTTACTTTAATAAAAACAGAATTTTTGAATTGATTATTTTTGTATTCTTTCTCTGATCAATTTTTGTTGCTTAATTAAATCATATTGTAAGTGGTCAATAATCAAGGTTATGCTAAAGTTATATACTTGATATCTAAGAAAATCTTTGTTATAAATTTAAAATAAATTTATAAATAAGTAAAAATTTAACTGTTTTTAAAAATTATTAATTTTTACTTAAATTATGAATAAGAGATAAAAGTCTAATATAAAACATATTTTAATTTTAAACTAATTGAGTAATTGTTGTCCAAATGTACAGTAAACCACATGAAACCTTAAGTTTCAGTCTATGTGCAGTTAGTCAAAACTAGAATTGGAATTTTGCCTTAGTTTATATCTCATTTGTTTCGTCACACTATTCACCTGATGGCATAAATGTCTTCAAATCAATACTTCCAATATCAACTTATCCAAGTAAGCTGGCGCAACTGTAGTTAAGTCTAATGTAGCTAACTGGTAGTGGCTTTAAACCCCTTTCGAACTAATTATTCTTTTAAGATGTTTGATAGGATTTGGAGTCAAGACGACTACGGGCTGCTTATCAATAGCCGTTTATTGGTAATGTGAGAGCGGTTTAGATACCAACTACGTATACAAAGCGTTTAGATGTGTGCTCTTAAACAGAGATCGAGAAGGGGGGATTAGTTTAAATCCAGTTAAATTAAGCAAATTTTTTTTATAAATATATAGGTTTTTTGAGCGTTTTTGGAAAAATTCCCTCCCTGATCCCCCCCTAGGTTTTTAGCCAAATTTTTAAGAAAAATCCCTCCCCTGATTTCCCTCCCTGGATCGGCCGACTTTCTCGATCTCTGCTCTTAAAACTGTGACCAATATCCAGAGTTACCATATCTCACAGTAAAGTTACGATTCCTGACTCGATTGATTCTTGAGTTGTGCATGGAGAAAGATCCTGGGCGTGATAAAAAAAATTTAGTACCAGACTTTCATTATCGGGTGATAATTAAATCGATTTGTAATAATTTATACACATTTTAAAACAAAAATCAAAATATTATTGAATTTTATTAATTTTTGTTTTTTATTATTATTTATAATCTAAAGTACTCTGATGAAACTAATGAGATGAAAAATAAAACAAAATTTGAAGTATAGTTTTAAACATATAATTAATGAATAAAACATTTTATAAAACTTTTTAAAATTTTTATCAATCAGCATTATTTATTGTGCTTTTGATTTTTAATAGTCTATAACGTAAAAAATTATTATGCATTTCAGAAATTATGCAATAAAACTCAAAATTTTTAACGGCTAACCAATTATTTTAAAGTGGATATTTTTATAACCAAATTCTATTAAGAATATTTTGTTTAATTTTCTCAATTCTAAAGACAATATATTAATTTATTAATTTTGTTCAATCTATTTGAGATTGCTGAAATTAATTTATAAATCAATTAAAAATTTTAGTTCTTGTTTTATTATACTGTTAAGCTTGCAACAATTATTTTTTACTATTTTAGTTAAAAGAATTTAAATGAATTTTTAAATATTTTCTAAAGATAAAGATAATAATATTAGATTGAGTATTGATACATTATTTTTATATTTTAGTTTGCTTTTACATTTAACATATAAAATGCTTTCCTTGGTAAATCTGTTTTTATTATATTTTTCTAAGTTAAAAAATAAATCTTCTAATTAGCATTTTTAATTTGTAAAACTTTATTTTTTATATTATTGTTAAAATAATTATTTCAATAAATATTTATTATTATCTGTTACAATTTTATTTCATTTGTTTTAGATTAAATTTTAAAATATTTATTTAAGTTAGATTGTAATATTTTAAACAAAAATAATATTTTGTAAAATTTAAAACTTTAAGCTTTTATTGAGTTATTTTTATGTTGCTATGTACTTCTAAAATAAATATTTATAAATAACATATTATTTATTAATAGAATTTTTATCTTAGTGCAATTTAAAATATTATTACATTCTCTCAAATACAATTTTAAAAACATTTTAGAATTAAAATTTTAATTAATTATATAATTAATATTAAATAATCAACAAATACTTTAAATAACGTAACCTAAATACTTTAATATGAATAATTAAACCAGTAATATTAAAATAATAACAAATTTATTAATTAAAGTTTTTAATATTAATTATTAAATTAAAAATAAAATTTAAAAAACAATAAATTAAAATAGAGTAAAATACAATAAAAATAAAATAAATAAAGCTGTAATTAAACTTTCAGACTGGATAAAACTAGTATTAGATTTAAAATAGGATAAAGTGTGATTAATAACATTTCTAAATAAGAAATTAGGAAAACATAACATCCGATTAAGTCATTTACATTGAAATATAATATTTCACTATTTTGTTAATCTGACAAATTATAACAATGTCATTGTTATGTAAATAGTAATAAGATCATACTATTAACAAACTAAATTTGACCAATTAAGAAGCAAATTTAAATATTTTTTAATATTTTATATTAAATTCTATAAATATTTTTCAAAAATAATTTAAGAAATAAAACATAATTTAATACAAATTTTAATTACATATTAAATAGCATTGTTTCAGATTACCCAACTGATTAAAGGATGCTGAACTTCCTTGTATAAAGCATCCTGCTAATAATTGCGATTTAATCCAACGGATTTATATGTAGTGCTCATTTAAAACAATGCTTTTTAAACAATAATTATTAGTCTAAAAAATAATTATTTTTGTTTTTTTAAATAAAATATCTCAAAAATGTTTTTCTCATTATTATCGGATTTGAAACAGTTTCTTAAGCCAAGCTCTTGTACTATAGATAACAAAATATTCCAATTACATTATAAAGTAACCTTTGTCATTTTAATCGCATTTAGTCTTATGGTTAGTGGTAAGTAAATGAGTTTAATAATATATTAATTAATCATGTTTACTATAATAATTAAAAATTTGTATCTAGCACATCAATACTTTGGAGATCCAATTGACTGCTTAACATCCGATAAAATACCTGAAAAAATAATTGATAATTTTTGCTGGATACATACTACATTTTCGGTAGTAGACGCTTGGAATAAAAAAGTAGGCGTTGATGGTGTGCCTTATCCTGGTATTGATAAATATATGAAAGGTGAAAAAAGAGTCTACCATGCTTATTATCAATGGGTTGGATTTGTGTTATTTTTTCAAGCATTATTATTCTATTTTCCGCGTTATTTATGGAAAGCATATGAAGGAAATCGCATCAAAAACCTAATGGTAGGCTTAAATTTGCCAATCACACTTGACCCAGCTAGTGCCGCAAACAAACGAGCTTGTTTGGTCGATTATCTGCATCTTCATTTCAACAAGCACAATATGCTCTTTATTGCGTACACATTAACAGAAGTTTTAAATTTTATCAATGTCATTTTTCAAATGTACTTGATAAACTGGTTTTTGGGTGGTGAGTTTTCCACTTATGGCTCAAGTGTGCTTGAGTTTAGCAACCGCGATTTCGAGCAGACACGAGTTGACCCAATGATCAAGGTATTTCCACGTCTAACAAAATGCACCTTCCACAAATTTGGACCCTCAGGCGACGTCCAAAAACACGATTCATTATGTATTTTACCCATAAATATCGTCAATGAAAAGATTTATATTTTTCTTTGGTTTTGGTTTTATTTTCTCGTATTCGTCTCATTTTTCGCATTAATATATCGAATGTTGACTGTATTGGTGCCTCCGGTTCGTTATTATGCAATTAGAAGCAGATGTGTTACAAATTTTTCTGACCTTCAATCTATCTTGCAACATTGTTCGATTGGTGATTGGTTCATGCTAAATCTATTGTCGAAAAATTTAGATTCAGTTCATTTTAAGGATTTATTATCTGACTTCAATAAGCGTCTTGGTGGTCAGGAAAAGATTAAATAAAATATAATTTTTTTACTTAAAATTTATTATTATTTTTAAAAAGTAGTTTTAAATTAATTTATATTTATTGTTTTTAAAATATTTATAAATTTGTATTACTTTAATAAAAATAAATTATTTGGATAAAATAACTTACTAAAAATTTTTATTTTAAATAATGTTTTTATGTTAATAAATACATTTAAAAATAAAATAAATTATATATGGGAACATGCTGAAAAGTGATAGAAATTAACATTAACATAAAAAATTAATTTATCGAAAAATATTCACGACTATTTTAATTACAATTATTAGAACTCTAATCAATCAGAGTCAGAGTTAGAGCTTCAAACTTGGTTTCCAATAGAGTTCACGAGATTCTGATTCTGAAACTGACTGATTCTGACTCTGACGGAGTTAAACGGACAAATTTAGCAAACATTTTGAAATTTGAATAAATATCTAGCTAGGGATATTTTTGTTTTGAGATTGAGATTTATTTTATAAATTTCAGAAATATTTTTTAATCTCATTCGTTTTAAATTTTCATAATACATATCAATCAATGTTTATATAAGACGTCATTTCTGTATCCATTTCCGACTCAACGACATGTGCTTTGGCTTTGAGTTTGTCTTTCGTTTCACTCATTGTTTGGAAACAAAAGTGTTTT
>JAQFXP010003933.1:0-11527 GCA_034693685.1 Belba bartosi | reverse complement strand
TATTCAATGTAAAAATGTGATTTAATTGATTAAATGTTTTAAAAAACTAAGATATATAATAAAATATCACGAATTTGAAATAAACTTTAATCAATTTAGAAATGTTCTCACATGTGTAAATTTTTATTTGTTATTCGATTTTTATGTTTGATATCTCAAAATTTAAATTATTATGTGCTCTACAAAAAATACATTTGAAAATTTGTTTTAGCTATAATGAGTAACTCTGTGGTTATGGGGTTTGCAAACCTCTCAAATAAATTTATCCGACGTAATTTATGGTAAATATTTGTTTTGAGAATAATCAGACGTAAATTGATGTTTAAATTTAAATTTACCTTGCTAAAATATCTTGAGCCGTTTTAGAGTAATTGCAAAAACCGGGCGATCTTTTTTTTTTGGTAGAACCTGATAAATGATATATTTAAATTATAAAATAATTAATAATTATTATTTAGCAAAAAATTTAGCAAATCGTTTTCAAAATAAACACAAACTGTTGTGAATTAATTATAATGTTAAAATAAATATATTGAGAAATTAGTTGTAATATAAAGTGTTTTTAATACTCTGATAAAAATTATTGTTATTTTGAAGTTATAAATAAAACTTTTAAAAAATTATAAATTTATTATTTTTATATATATTAAATATTAATAAAACTTTTATGAAAACAATTATTTTGCAATTATTAACAATTAAATAACTTATAAAAATAACTTTTACCAATGATACAGTTAAATTAATTTAAAGATATATAATTTGAAAAAAATAAACTAAATTCACACTTAAATGACATATTTTTTGTTTGATTTATTATCTATAATTATTAAAATATCATTAATTTGTGTAATGAAACTAGATTTTAAATATGCACATGCACAACTTTTTTAATTATAATAGCAATTTTTCAAAAATGTATTGAAAATTTTTACAAACTAAAAATATACATTTACTATAATTTCTTAAAATAATTGATGTTTTTAAATTTATTATAAAATTAAAATACTATCTTTGATTTATACAAATGTTTAAAAATACAGTCGTTCGCAAAATTATTTTCAAAAGTTTTTGCCAATTTATTCATATTTGCTTGGTCAATTAATTTTAAAATTATTTTACAATTATGGAATGTTGATACGCACAAAATTTAAAAAATATTTTTAAATATTTTATTCGTCAGTTAGATTAGTAGTACTATTAAATTAGTAGTCAAATAAAAAGTAATTTAAGAATTTTAAAAAAATTGTAACATTTTTATATTTTATATCATATTTATAATATATACAAGTTAATATAGCAAATTAACTTCAGCATATTTATATTTCTAATAAATAATTTTAAAATAAATATATTTAATTTAGCAATTAATTTATTAATTATCATTTAAGTTTTATAAAAGAATTAATTATATATATAATTAATAGACAGTAATAAATATATATATATATATAAATTTAATTTAATTTAATTTAATTTCTAAAATTATAAGACGTTCGGGTTTTTCCAAAACTATTATAATAAACATTATTATATTATTAATCATAAAAATAAATTTTATTTACAGTTTGAAATTTTTATTAAAACCACCAAATAATTGCAAGATAGATTATAATCATTTAAATTATACAACGATTATGTTAAAATAAATGTAACAATAATTTTTTTGAATTTCTAATGTTTGATTTTGATTTTTTGTAACAGGTTAAATTGTATTCTGGAAAAATTAGCATGATTATAAAAGTTACAAAATTACAAATTTGTAATTACAAAATATAATCAGATACATGTATTTTTATTTTTAACAATAATATTTAGAACAATTTTAACCAGTACTTGATCTTTAAATTAAAATGTTTGCTACGCAAATAAGTTGAATATCTATGTTAATTTTAAAATTAACAGCTTTTATAAGTTTAATTTTAAAAAATTTATATTAGTTATAATTTTTAAAAATAAAATATTATTTATCAAAAACGTTTGAATAATAAAAACAATATTTTCTTTTACAGATTATATTAATGAGTGATTGTAAGTACATATTATGAGTTATATTTAAGTTAGAATTTGTAATGGAAAATTTGTTTTTATTTTTAAAATGTTAACTAAATCTATATAACTAGTAAATCAATATTAAATTTATTTAAAATTTGTATAATAAAATATAATAAAGTTATTTGTTTTAATTAAAAGCTTCAAAAAGTCACAATTACTCTGATTTCGGTGCTGATTTAAACTACGTATTCTAAAGTTATTTGCGCCAATTTATTTTAAATACTGTTTATAAATTATGATTATTTCCAAACAACTATTGTTTATAAAGATTTAATTAAAAATTAATTTGCTCATTAATAAGTTGTATTGTATAAGTTGCTAGTATGTTTAGTATTGATCTGGATTATGTGACTATTTAGCAATACATACTTCAAATCATTGCTATGCTAAGCTAAACAAATAAAACAAAATAACTTATTTAAAATTAAATTAATTTTCAGTTATATCTTTTTAAACTATAAGCATTCGGAAATAATTTTTTAGTTAACATAATTCATATATTTATAGAACAATTTTGGCATTAATAATAATTGACTAACTGGTTTTCATTCTTAACGGAATTGGAGTTAATTATAATAACTAAAATAAAAACTATCACAATGTAAACTAATAATTTCATAAATTTTGTAATAAAAATACAATTTGTATTTATCTTGAAATAAATTTTAAAATAATAAATTTTTAATAACGATTACTAAGACTTAAAAATAATAATGTACAAATGTATTATTAGAATTGGTAATATTGGATTAATGTTTGAAAGTTTTTTGAAAATTATATTTAGAAATCACAAAATTTCCAAAAATATTTAAATAAATTTTAACATTTTTAAACAGTTAAAATTCAAAAATGTTGTTTATAATTATGAAGATTTAATAATTTTTTTAATAACTATAAAATAAATTAGCCCAATTCTACTGTTTTATTATAATAAATATAAAATTCATTATTTGTTATTATATTTTTAAATGTGTTCAAGCAGATATCGATTATTGATCATAATAAATATAGCCGAAAGCTAACAAGGACAACACAGCACAAACAACAAACTTACGTCTTAACACTGTATTTATAAAATAGCCAAAATAAATAAAAGCATATCTGACTAATAGCGTAACTAATTTTCTTAATTAATACCAAATAAATATCAAATTATTTAAATGCATTGATTGACATTATTTGAATAATTCCATGCTAAAATTGTCAAATTTGTGCCTCCGCGTTAATTGTAATTAATAATAAATATATAGTGTAAATATTGTTACAATTTAATGCGTACAATAAAAAATTTCAAACTGTAGACAAACACTTTTTTATGAGTAAATAACTTTATAATAATTGTGAATGATTTGTGGGTGTCAACACAATTGCGTTATAATAATGATAAATTTTTAAAGTTTACTAAGTTTTTCTGTCTACCTGTAACCCCCCAATAATAAACCCTGAGCAGTTTTAATAAAATTTTTATAATTAATTGATATTCAATAATTAATTTATTAATAAGTTTAAATGATTTTTGTTTTAAATAGCGTTCAAATAATTTTATAATTTTAACAACATCAATGTAATTTGATTAGTAAAGAATGCTAATTTCAAACATTAAAGTCAAATATGCAAATGTCGAATATAATAGTCAAATATGATAATATTAATTATTTTAATGTCGAATATTTTAAAGACGATTGTGCTAATGTCGAATATGCTAATATCGCATTTGCCTCTAACTTGCAGTGAAACAAAATTTACGATAAATTTGGCCAAAAATTACGTCATTTTATTCAGGAAATTATAATTTTTCTAACACTTTTCATAATGTACGTATTATACTTGATGCAAATCCGCCTATTTACCTCCAAATTTATATTACATCGAGTAATTTAATTGGCACCACCCTCTAAATATATTAAATTTAGAAATAGACGTCACAATTATGTGCATCAATAGTCGCTATATGCATAATTGTCTTCTAATATATCAATAAATTGATTTTGATTTACTTAAACGCAAATGCGCAAAAATTGTTAAATTGTTAAATTTATTAAAAGTTTTTAAAATTAAAAACAAAAATAGTTTTTAAACATTTAAATTAAAATATTATTTTTTACAATAATAATAACATTGATTTAATTAGATGTATTTGCAATAAATTTGTCTACGAAATGCCAATAAAAAAAAATTTTAATATAAATTTTTGTTAATTAGAATTACATATTGTATTAGATCGTACAATTAAAGCAACTCTATTTGGATTTTAACCAGATGTTAGTCAGCGGTGCAGAAGTAGATGAGTGGAGTCAGCAATAAATTTAAACACTTCAGATCTACGGCTTAATAAAGTAGAATTGGTTATGTCAGACCGGAAGTCATACCGTTAATAATGACGTATCAGTTGTGTAATGATATTGAAAAAAGATTATCGGGAGTTTGCCGTAAAGTAGTTAGACATTAAGTGATTAAGTGTTAAAATCAAAGCAAACAATGTTTAACATAACCAAGACACTTTATTAGAAATTATGCACAAAAAACATTACATCTTAACTGTTTGAGAAATCAGAACAAAGTAAAGAAAAACATACAATTCAATGCATAAAAATATGTTACATAGGCTGTAGAGTAGAGAAGAGCGGCATATCAGGAATACAAGAGAGGGGTATAAAATACTTGTTTATTTGATTCACAGTTAGAGGCAGTGCTAGGGTTAGTCATAATTAAGTTATATTTAGAGTTAGAGATAGAGTTAACATTAAATGCAATTTAATTAATAATCAATTAACATAAAGATATAAAACTAATTAGTAATTGAATCATAAAAATCAATCAAAGTTATTATTAATAAAAACATATAGATTCGAATTCCTTCTCAATATATTAGATTTTATCTAAATTAATTTATATAAATTATAATTAAAATTTTAATATTAATTTAACACTTAAAATTTAGATATTTATTATTAACTTATATATTGTAAATTAATTTTTTAATTTTAATAAATTTTATTTTAAATTAAATATAGCCAAAACAATCTGTAAATTTGTATAGATTTGTAATTCTTTTAAATATTCTTAAACAAAAAAATAATGAATAATTTAGTTAGACACAAGGTTCTTCACGATTTACATTTATTATTTTACAGCATTACGTTTTCATATAAACTTAATTTATTATATAATCTTATAATGTATTAATTTTCCTTTAATTTGTTGCAAAAATTTAAACCAATTTTCTGCAATTTTGCTAATAAATCAATTTTTACAATTAATTAAATTATTAATTGTTTAAATTAAATTATATAATTTATTTGCAATAAAAATTAAAATTATATTTAATTAACTTTTAAGAATTTAAAATAAATTACTTTAAAATTATTATTAATTAATTATATATTTTATTTAAAAAATTAAAACTATAAAATAATTTATAATAATTAATTATAAAAAATTAACCGATATAATGCAATAAGAGGAATTAATTAATAATTATTTTGTTAACATATATTAAAAAGTAAATTTTAATTTCCTGTTTGTAATAAACTATTATTGCAATTTAGTTTATTATTTTTAAAAAAAATAATGTCACTCTATTTTTGTTTATAAAATTTTTGGGAGTTTTCGGTATTGTCTAATGTTTATTACAATAACACAAATTTTTAACATAATTTATTCTAAATATTTTTTGAGTAATGTACAATTTAAATTTTTTTTTTATTTCTCTTACCATTAATTAATTTTCTGTTATTTTGTTTAAATTTTTAATTTAATTATAAAATATTTACAGTTTTGTTTTAAATAATTTATTAATTATTATTTTTTAAATATTTGTAAAATTTTGCATAAAAAATCTCGTTTTATATAAATTTACATTTTATAAAATTAGCTCGCTTTTATGTATTATAATGATAATTAAAATTATGTTCCAATTTTTAAATAAATATTTAATTGGTATTTAAAAATGTTAATAATTTATTTTTGAAAATATAACAATATTTGAAACAAATTTTTTAGCAAATTTTTTGCATTTCAATAATAAAATTTCAAATTTATATAAGCATATCTTATCTGATATATGGAGAGTTTTAGCGATTTATGCAAAATTTAAGCAATTTTAAATATCTGTTAAATTAATTATCTGTTAACTCAACTTGTAGCACATTACAGTAACTATGTCGGACCTGAAACAATGGTTGGCTGAAACCCCTTCGCCGGCTTACCACGGTATTACACTAAATTATTTGTTCAATATTATATTTTAATTTTGTTAAATTTATTATAGAAATTATTTTATAATTAAGTGCTTGTAAACCCTTATATATTCAATAAATTATAATTAAAAAGAATAATAGTTGGACAAAAGAATATCAATGATATTGGTGGTAAAATCAAACATGTTAATATTTTTAATTATATATGCCTAATTACTGCATAAATATTACGAACTTTTAATCTAACTCTGATTTTGATTTTGATTCCAGAACATCTACAAGTTTTGCATAAACTTTATAAACTTTAACTTGATTATTATCTACTTAATTTTGCAATCCTTAAACTTTGAAATATGAATCAACTTGAGTTTAATCAATTTAATAAGTTTATTAAAAAATCTTGAGATTGTTTTTATTAATCTCATCTCATGTTAAATTGTCACTTATTTGAATACTTGATTACTAATGCTAAACTACCATATATTATGTTGGCTGTATCACGTGAGAAAGGCTTCTGGCAAGCCTCCGTGAGAAATACAGGTCATGGTACACCATCGGTATAGACACTACCGTAACGCTTAGAACAAACTATGCTAAATTTAATTAACACATAACATTTGGAACCAGTAAAAATCAAAATGTAAAAAAATTAATATTAAAATATTTTTTCAAAATTTTGAAATTCAAGCATTCATTTAAAATTAGTTAAAATAATTTTTAAGTAACCAGATTAATAAAAAAAATTTTTTTTAATGTTTAAACGTTAGAAATTTTTTAATTAATTGGATCAATAGAAACAATGGCTGTTCAAAAACGTTATAAAATGCTAAAAATTAATTTAATTTTTTTCAATTTATAAGATCAATATAATATGGCCATGTTTTAAAAATTATTAAATAAATTTATAAAACGACAAACGATTGTTTAAAATGTAATTTTTTTGAATAAAAAAATTTGATGTAGTTTAATTGTAATTAAAAAATTAAATATCTATATCGATGTTGGCCACGCTGTATCTATTGATTTGTATTAAAATATTTTTATTTTTGTTGTTTTATTAATTAAATAACAAATGAATACAAAACATTAACTTCAAAAATATGTTTAAAAATCATTTGAAATTATTATATTTGATATTTTTTTAATTATAATTTATTTAATATTATTACATATTTAAAAATATAATAAACTTAATTAATAAATAGAAACTAATTGTTTAAATAATTTTTAGTATTAATTAATGAATATAATGCAATATTTATATTTATTGCTTTAATTTGTTCTCAAACAGTAAAATATTTAAAAAAATTTATGATGCTAAAACTGTAAATATTTTAATGTGTTTTTATATTTTTAAACCAAAATAAAAAATAATAATATTTGGACAAATAAATCCTAAATTTAATTTTAAACGTTTTAATATATATTAATATTTATTTAAATTGAATAAATTACTTAAAAAATTAATTTTAAATAGTTTATTATTTTTATTTGTATTATGTTAGTTTTTTATTATTCAAAACTACACATATTTAATTGAATTGACTAAAAACTAGTCATGTTTTAATTAATTAATTAATTTTTTAAATTAAATGTTTATTTAAATAAAATTTGTTAATATTTATTTAATTTTATAAAAAAAAATTTTAAATTTTGTTGTAATTTTTTAAGTTTTGTAATTTAATTGTTATTAGCTACTCTAACATTTTAGTTGTTTATTGTTAAATTCAGATTTACTATAAAAATTAATCAAGTCATTGAGGTATGTATGACGTAATTAAAAGATAATATGATATTAAAATAAAAATCTCATTAAAATTTATATAAATAAATTATTATTCATAATTAATTTAATTTATGTGGTTAAAATATAAAGTGGTGTAAACTTGCGCTTGGCTTTAAGTTATTACTTTTTATATACATGTTATATTTTAAAGTTTATATAATTACTGTAATCAAGTTAAATAATTAATAAAACTATTCTTAAGTTATAAATGTTTTAAATTTACATTTTATAAAAGATAAAATTTATAACATCAGTATCCGAGTGAAGTACAGGGGTGGCTCGACATTAAAAACCATTCATAACTTTAAGCCACCGTTAATATATTAATATTTAGCACCTTTAATATTATTTATTAATTTCATGAATTTAAAAAAAAAATTCATAATCAATTTTTAAAAAGTTGTAATAAAATAAATATTTAAAAATTGACAAACAAATAGTCATAACAGTCAAAATAATAGTAATTACAAAATTATTTAATTTGTTACTAATTATTTTTATTAATAAAAAACTTTTATTGTTATTTTTTCCGTGGGATTAATTATACTAGTGTTATAGATCTCATCAACAGACACCATGTTGCCGTTGAAACCATATTTTTAAAAAATTTAGTTTTCGAGTTATTTAATATCAAAATTTTGACTTTAATGAGAATTTGGCCAAAATTCCAGTTTTCAAAATTTAATTTAACCCCCGTCCAAGAATAATTTCTTTGTGAATTTTTTTTGAACAATCTAATAAGAATATGAAAGTTTTTAAACGTGGTTTCAAAGTGTGTTCACGAAAATGTTTGTATTTTTTAAATATATTTTTTATATTGCAACAACATTTGGACTAATAAAAACTTTTTCTATCATGAGGGAGAGTAACCTTTTTTAACTGAAGAAAATTTTTTTACATATATACACTATTTACAGATTATTTACACAATTGATTATTATTCTGAGTCACAATCACTTTCAATTTCAGAATCATTGTTTAAAAACTTATTAATTGAAATTTTATTAAAATTATTTTGTTGAAATCCAACATACCATATAACTGGCAGGCTGGCGCAATGGTAAAGGCGTCCGACTGCAGTTAAATCTAACTTAACAAACAGGTAGTGGGTTCAAACCCTGTCCGAGCTAATTTTTTGTTTCATAAAATAAATAGAGCTTGGGTGATGCAAGACGACCACGGGCTGCTTACCAAGCGCCGTTAATTGGTAGTGTACGATCGGTTTAACCACAAACTACTTATACGGAGCGTTCAGGTGTGTGCTCTTAAAACTGTGACACTATCCTCGTCACCATACCTCACAATGAAGTGACGATCCCTGATTGGGTTAAAACCCCCGGTTGTACAGGAAGAAACCCTCGGGCATGATTTAAATAAAACATATCTTATAACACACGTCACATTCGTGCACATGCCAACTATTTGCTTGCCGCTTTGGCAATTACACGCATAATCTTTAATAGCATTAAAGCTATTTTTGTTTGTCTCGTAATTGACATATTGTATGTATTGTTTTGGATTTTTATGTCTTGATTAAATTTTTATTCGACAAATAAACAAAGTGTCAGAAATTACTTTTACTTATAGATTAAACGAATTGTATTGACTCAAATGTTCTTTTATATACGACACACAAGTTATTATTTGCTACGTTCCTAATGTCAATGCTGTAATGTCGTTAATTGACAATTTTGGGAACGAAATATTTTTACAGAATTTAATTGAAAATTCATTATGTTTTAAATTTCAATTATTGTTCATAATCTCATCAGATAATTGATTGAGAATATTTAATCGATTTTTCATTAAAGTCAGTATATATTGCTAATCGGTTTTGTCTGACACTATTGTTTAAAGTATTTGTTCAGTAAGGCTGCGGCAATTTTGAAGTCAGATATTATGTAGTTTAAACTTTGAGTTAGTAAATTTTAAGTGTGTAAACTCTTTAAGTCGTCTGTTTATTATTTCAAATTTAAAACGTACTTTAGTAACAAATCTTAAGGTGTTAGCTTGAATTGTGGTAAATGGCTTTCCTTTAGGTGCTAATGAAGGCATTTAGACTATAATTCCATTTGCGGATAACTCGGACACAATGTCTCTAAATCCTCTGTCTAATACTAATGTGTCGCCAGTAGAGCAAATGTTATTAAACTTACTATTAGAAATTATATTTTTTAATATTTTGGCGTCATTGTTTTTGCCTATATATGGGCCACAAAAATTTATTATATACCCATCTGGAAGCCATAACACAAATGGTTTAACTAAATTACGTTTATTTGGTTCACTCCATGTGTCTCTCTAAATCTTATTGCACTCAATTTTATTCATATAACAGTAATTGCCGTCTTCCACAATTATAGATTTGTTTGATTCTGAAGAGAAGAGCTCACGAGTAATATCTATTTTGTGTTCAATAACTACTACTCTTGACACTGCTTAATCCAATAAATTCTGTTACTAAATGTTCAACTAATTCAAAGCAAGTGTGTTCTATAGACCGTTGAACTACTCCTTCACTAACACTAAACAAATGTGATAATTCAAAGTGCGTTGAATTGCGTCTCAGTTTTATTAAATATAGTAATAGTTTTGTCAATACACTTCGGTGTATGTTTGAGATTTTATAAAAATAAATAATTTTATTTTAATAGAAAAATCAAGATGACTATAGAAATGCAAGTGTTCTCGCGGCTGTACGATTTTTTGCAATTGCTTTAAAATTAGTTGCAATTATATTTAAATTAGTTGTCCAGTAATAAATAAAATAAGTGTACTTTGAAATGTGAAATCAGTTTATTTCTAAAAATGGATGTCAATTTCTGACAAAAAACGTTTTGACACAATTGTTATCAAATTAAATACTACAATTTAAATAATAATTAGAAATACACTATTTAAAATAATGCTGAATTGGTAAAATAAATTTTTTGTTAATTAAAAAATAAAATACTTTATCATACGTTTTGCCATTATTTTAGGTATTAAAATGTTTTTAATTAAATAAAGAAATTATTAATTGTTTACAGTTAGTTATATGTGAAAACAATAAAACAAATGACAATATTATTTTTAAAGATTATATACATTACTTTTTTTCTAAAATATTTTGGTTTTACATGTCAAATATCTACTTTACTAGTATGTAATTTATATTATAAAATAATAAATAAAATGCTTATAATTTACATAATAATTTAATTTTATTATATTATATTATTCCATTTTTAAATGCAAAAATTGTAATTTTCGTATTTTTAAATAAATATTTTACAAATGTAACTTGTTTATTTAAAATTTATAGTTGTTATTAAAACGTTTATTTTAAATTATTAATAATTTTATTATTAAATACTATTACACTAACGGCAAAAAGTAAGTTTATATATGAAAACCATCCGAATCATTAGGTTCCAGGTCTTATAACTTCTGTGTTTTACCAACGATTTCGATAAATAAGATATCAATTCAAAGAGTATTTATTGAG
>JAQFXP010003932.1:0-11533 GCA_034693685.1 Belba bartosi | reverse complement strand
GAGAGAGAGAGAGAGAGAGAGAGAGAGAGAGAGAGAGAGAGAGTTTGCTTTAGGAATAAAAAGTACGAATCGATAAAAACTAATTAAAGAATTAGTTTATAAGTTAATGAATAAAACAATTTGTAAATCAATTACTGTAAATGTGATAAAATTTTGCAAAAATTGAGCGACAAATAAAAGTTTGTTTTGAAGTATTGGATAAATTTTGAATAAACATTAAATTGACAAAAAATAAAATCTTACACTAATTATTTTGTCAAAATGTTTCTAAAGACGTAAAATTTAAAATACAAACAAGATTGAAAAAATCCAGTGAGAAATGATAATTTTTCAAATTAAAATTGTGCATAATAAATTAATAATAAATAAAAATAAAATTATAAGTTTTGATTGACATAAATATTAATGCGATATTGCAATTGTGTAAGACAATATTACAATGTTTATTAGTTTCTATTGTTAAGACAATTTTGCAAACATATTTAGTTTTGTCATATTGTAAATATGTCAGTCTAAATAATTTAAATACAAAACTAATATACATTATACAGTATATTATTTATTATTAAGACTTCAATTTTAACATTTAATTTTTACCTATTTTTTTGTTATTGGTTATTATTAATATATCTTGCGCAAATATAAAATTCAAACATTAAAAAACAGAAATGTTTATTTTAATATTCTTAAACATAAGAAAATTAATATATTTACAATAAAGTTATCACAGAATAAATATTTAACGCAAAAAAATTAAATCGAATGAAAGTAAATTATTGAATTTTATATAAATTTTGATGTTTTGTTTTTGTTAACACATATAACATGTTTATATATGTATTTATAATATATGCGTTTGTTAACATGTTTTATATACAAATGTTTATAACAAATTGCAAAATCAGTATTTTTCACATAATAATTGTCAAATATTATTGATTGAATTACATTATCATATCTATAAATGTTTTACTAAATAGCATGCTTTATTGTATGTATTTTTGTTGCTAATGATCTTTTAATTAACTTTTTTTATATCTTTATATTTTGGTCGAATAAATGTATTATTTTTAGTAAACCATATCAATAGATAATTAATAAATGTTTGAAACAAAAGAACATTTTATAATTATACAGTAAAACTAAGTAACTTGATAAAAAATAGCTACTTTAATATTTTGTTTATTTTAAAAATATTTTAGTGCTTTAAATAATAAAATATATTTAATGAATGTAATGTATGCTTTATTAGTTTATTTTTTAATATTTAAGTTTTTTAGTTATTTTGTTTTTTAATATCATATTAACTCTTTATTTCAATAACAACTACTAAATAATAAGTATTTAAATTTATTGTCAGCTCATAATGCTAAATTTTAATAATTAAATGTTATTTTTTATTTATTTGCTAGTAACAATAAATAAGTTTTATATTAAAAAATAAAAATATTTTACAATAATTTAATAAAAAACAACTTGCAGGTATAAATATAATTTTTGTTAAATAATTAATATTTATTCAAATTTATGATATCATAAAAATCAATAAAATTTTGTCGTTTAAGATGTATATATGAAAAAATATTACCGGTATATAAAATTTTGCAATGCAAAAATTATATTATAGTTAATATTTTTTAATTAGGCAAAATTTAGTAACATTTAATTTTCTCTAATTAATTATTGATTTACGTGTTATTAATGTGTTGAATGTCTGATATTTTCATTTAATTGCACCAAAAAATTATATTTTTTATAAGGCATGAAAACTATTTGCATATTTTTCTTATTCTTACTTATTCATAATAAATTTAATTAAATTAACAACCATCTTAGATGTCTTACCATGGTTAATATTATATATCATCAAGTTTAATGTAAGTTTTAATAATTTATTTATTTTTATTATAAATTAAAATAAAACAATAAATAACTTAAATTTATTTGCAATAAACATTAAAACTACTTGTATATTATTGTTATTATTAAATTTACATCTATCTGCTTTAACATAAAACTTTAAAAATGTTGTTATTGTTGCCAACAAACAAAATTAATAAAATATAAAATACATTTTTATTTTATTTGTCTAGCTAATTGTTGTAAAAGACTGAAAAGTTTAACTATATTGATTAACATAAAAAGTTAGATTATTTTTTTATAAATTTAGTTTAATATATTGGAATATAAATAATTTAATATTTTAATTGCTTTCTTAATTTAATTTTAATTTTACAAGTTATTGATTTTATTAGGAAGTAAAAGCAATTAATTTAATTTTGTAATATTATAAAATAAATTATATTTTATTAATTGTTAAAATAAAACAAATTGATTATATTGGAACATGTACAAAATGATATATAATTTCAATATAATTTATATTTGTGCATGTCATCTATAAATATAACATCTTGTTATTTCTACAAACGTTTACAATTATAATAGTTTATTAATCAATAAATTGTAATTTATAAAAGTGTGCATTACCTTATTAATTTTTTTTGAACAACCTTTTCAATATTAATTTTGAAATTTTAGTTACAAAAGTAAATTACTTTTTTTCATTTATAATTTTTTAATATAATATATAATGTAAATAGTATTTTATTATATTTAATTATAACTTGTGGCTTTTTATGGCTCGTGATGTTGTATAAAAAAAAGGATTTTTGGAATTACATAGTTGAAATTTAATTTATAATTTAGCAAATATTGTATTTGCGTCTAGATGGAATTTTTATTTATATTGTTATATCTATGTTTTAAATTTAAATTTCTATTAATTAATTGTGATTAAGTCAACAATTATCTAAATTAAAATTAACTTAATTTAAAATAATTTATAACATTTACTAAATTATAAATTAAATTTTTATTTCAGGGTCATCTTTGTATACAACATTAAAAACTGTAAAAAAAGTTACAAGTTCAATAATAACAAAAATGAACAAAAAATATATTCATTATTAACTTCTGTTTGTCAAGATTTTAATATTTTAAATAATAATAATAAATGTACCAGCATATAAATGTAAGAATTTATATCAAAATTTTTAAAAATATTATTAAATAAATTTATTCATATTAAAATTATATCTACATATAAATGATAATGTTTAGATTTTAAATATATATAATTTATAAGTTTTACTAATTAATATTTTTAAATCACATAAAGATTACTAAATAGTTAAAATGTTTTTAATTATTTATTCAAGGTTAAAACCAGGTTTAAATACATATTTATATAAATTATTTAAATGTCTTAACTAGTTAATATTAAAATAAATACTGTAATAATTAATTATATTAATAATATAAAGATTTCAATCGAGGAATGGGCCGGTTCTCACATAGAATGGAATAATATAAGCAAACAATGGCTATTAAGCGGTCCAATGAAGGAAGTATTGGATATATTATCCAAAAACCATTTCATTTATACTCTTATTCGAGCCGATGACCATCAATGGGGTATATATGAGAACAACAGTTGGACGGGTTTGGCATTTAATTGAATTAAATTTTAAATCAAAAATAATTTAAATCAAATATATTCCAAATTAAAGGTTTAATGAATTTATTGGAGAAAAACAGAAGTGATTTGGCTTTGGGTCCGATAGCGCTCACATACAACCGAAGTCTAGTCTCTCCGTTCACATCCCAGCTATTCAGTGATCAAATGTCTATATTGTCTGCATTTTCTCAGTCAAAAGTAGACATATTTAAGCCGTTGTCACAATTTCTTAGTCATTATTTATGGTTTCTGCCAATGATTGCAATCTTCATATTCTCTATTATTTCCAGTTATTCAAACAATTTGTATTCAAAAAATTCCGATAAAAAAAGGTTAGATTCAAACAATAGAAAAAATGTCACATCTTTTCGCTTCAGTACCAATAGATTAACAAAACCCCAAAAAAAGATAAAGAAAAACCTCTAATGAATAGTCGATTTATTTTTAGTACAAACAAGTTTGAATCGATTGAAATATTAGCGAAACATTTGCGGATATTAATCGCTATCTTCTTATTACGAGGAAATGGTTTGACTAAATCGAACGTATCATCAATTAGTCGAAGTCTAATAATTTTAATATCAATTACTTCATTATTTTTGACGACAATGTTGTCGGCACTGATCGGAATGTCTGTAATTACTGGACCAGAAAAAGAGAATATCGATTCATTGGAAGAGTTATTAAATGAGAAAGAGCTGAATCTAGCCCTACAGGAGGGCTCCTATCAAATGGAGCTCTTCTCCACTAATTCGGTTAAAGTCTATCGAAAAATTTGGCTAAAACTGAGACACAATTTGCTTTCACTCGAAGATATGTATAGAGATTCCAATATCGATAAAATAATTAATCGAAAAACGGTTGTTATCGACGGTTTGATTCATTTGCGAAACTTTTTGAGACATATTTGCAAAAGAAATCCACATTCAAAGTTATATTTTGGTATGGTAAATAATTTCTAATTTTAAGAAAAATACTATTATTCAAAATTTTAAATGTATTTAAATAATTGAATTAACCAGGTGCGGAAAAATTTCTTCCTACACAATTTGTATTAATGCTAAGCAAGCAATTTTATGCCAAACAACCGAAACTTTACAAATATTTAAATAAAATTGTTCACATTTTGGTCTCTTCGGGAATTTTTAATAAATTAATGAAAACAGTTTCGAATAATTCAATCAAATGTGAAGTTTGTGACAAAGACTTTAGTTTAGTTTTAGCCAATATTAAGGCATTCGCTATCATATTGACTGATATTAAACGATTTTTTAATATCTTTATATTATTTTTGCTTATGTCTGGAATTGTATTTTTAAATGAATTGTTTCTAAGTATTAAGCCTTTAACCAGAGTTAGGCAACTGGGGAACAAAATACTCAAGATTAATTTGGAAAAATTGAAAAATATTTATTTTACAATTTTAAACCAACCAATCATACAATCAGACATCATACAACCACTCACAAATGCGCAAACCCCTAACCCCCTTTGACAATTTTTACAGATTTTTCCCTAAAATTAAAAATATTTCTAAATTCAAGTTTTAAATAATAAAATAAATTAAATTTATTTAAATTGTAAATTGGTAAATTTTTGCTATATTAAATATTTTTGTAGAATTAAAAAAAAATTTGTGAAAGCAATTTAATATTTTATTCCTACTATACTCCCTTACACAATATAGCTTGCCTAACTCTGCTTTTTCTCAACTAAACATAATTCACTAGATTTCGTGTTTCCATTCGATTTATTTCTTTATTATTTATTAATGAAAGCAAAAAATATAATATAATATAAAATAATAATCAAAAACAATATTGTTATTATAAATAAATAAGAGGTTTTCAGTCTATTTATGATTCAATGCTTTAATATTTTAAAACGTAGTTAATAAGAATTTTTGTATTAAATAATTAATTGCATACAAGACAGACTACAATAGTGGGAAAGAATTGAGTTCAACATTTTAAAATATTTATCAAACTAAAAACCGTAAAATTAATTTTTTTTATTTAAAAATTAAAAACAATAGTAATAAGTTGGTTTTTAAAAATAATTGTTATTTATTTAATACTTATTTTCCAAAATAAAAGCCATTATTAAATAAAAAGAAATTTTATTTTTGGCTATAAGTTAGAAAACATCTAAAATAATTCATAAGCTTGGAGATTCAGGTATTTGCAATAAATCAATTTGATTGGCGTTTTGTGCTTGCTCATATAACAAAGATATATAAATTATTATATTTATAGGTGTAGTGCTTGTTATGCGGTATTACTAATGAATTATTATTTTATTATTTTTATTATGTGTTTCGATATATGACTACAAATGAATATATAAATCATAAAACTTATTGTGAATGCAATAGAAATTCTGGAATTTATTATAGATATCATTATTCAGATTGAAAATCAGCATAACTTTTAGAAATCGATTTTAATTTGAATATAATTGTAATTAAAGTTATGAAAAGTTCAATTAATTCTAATTTTCATTTAAATATTAATACATTTTATTTGAATAAAATTTCAATTCTAATAAGAAATCATTTAAATAAAATAAATTAATTTTGTTTTACAGACAATTCAATGTTATTAAACTCTGCTTTAATTAAATATTAACTAAACTATTGTTAAAATATATATAATTTTGACAAAAAAATATATATAATTTCCAAATAATTGTTGGTATAGTTGAGGTCAGAGTTAGCGTAAATACAAGTCATTAGTAGAGGTGACGAAAAAAAATATGATTTATGTGTTTGAAACGAATTGTTGTCCAATATTTCGATTAAAATCTTTTTGTCTTTTTTTTGAGTGATTCACGTATTCACACGCATTGACAGGAATTAAAGTTTTCTCATTCTTAGCGACAACTTATTCTTAGTCTACTTCTTGTGACACAAACTACTAATTTATATTATATGATAATTATCTTTTGGCAGACATTCTCGCTATCATTGCACTAACCGTCACATCAATTATAGTCCGACCGCTTCTTCAGCTCTACATTTGCTTTAGTTCTTAACACAAATGATAAGATTTATTATTAATTTGATTAACGCCTCAAATGGTATAAAAGTATAAGAATGTAATTAAGTGTAAGTGTCGTTTGCTGTCGTTCCCAATACTGGGCAGTAGATTAAGATTTACTAATCCATTGCTGGATAGAAATCATTTAATTTGTTTTTTAAATTTTTTCATTTTAGAAATTAATTAGTTTAGAAATAAAATCTTGCTTGAGTGCTTTGAGATAAAAAAAAATTAAATTTATTATAATAATTAAAAAGCATAGAATTAGCTTATTTGTGTATTTAAAGTTAATAAAAATTGTAATTACAAAAATAATTATCAGAAAATTACATTTTAAGTTTATAAAAACTTTTTAATCGGCTTAAAATACACTAATAAATACAAAAATACAAATAATTTTGTTTTCAAATTAATTTCAATTCATAGACTTTAAATTTATTCATTAAAATCTCAAAAATTGCTTTTACTAACTGTGCATTAAATGCAATAATAATATAATTTATTTGAAAAATTACTTTAATTATTGCTAATTATTGTTTATTCAGATTGTTATTGGTAAATTTTATATTAAGAACTTAATATTCTTATTATTCCCGGTATAGATCACATCAAATTGATTCAACAGTGTTTTTCTAGCAAGCTGTAAAAGCTAACAACATTTTCTTGTAATATTAACCAAGAAAGTTTTAATTAATAACACATTATCATTTTGTCAGAATAAAAAAAAAGAAAAAAAAACCAAAAAGTTTTTCTTTTTATTCAAAAGAAAACAGCAAGAAATAAAAACCAAATTCAAGATTTATTTGCTGTTCACTCATTTTCCACACTTTAGTCTCGAAATACATTCAAAAAAATATGCAAACAATGGAGTGAAGAATCGCTACTATTTATGGATGCATTCGAGTGGACAGAATCGGGTTCTGTATTGTCGAGTGAATTGAGAATCGGTTTATCTGACGAACACTTCAATAAAAAATAAATAAAAATCTGAAAATCAGTCAATACGAGAATTGATACAAACTTTGATAACCAAAACCAAAAAATAAGAAAATATCGATTTCTTAGCCGAATAACTCAATTGAAAAAATGTTTGAATGTTTGCCTATCTATTACGGAAGGAATTGTATTCAGCATTAATTTGTAAGAAAAAATGAAAATAAATTAAATTTACTGCAAACAAATCAATAAAACAAATAAATTAACTGACAAGTAATGCAACAATCTAAAAATAGTAAAAAACAAGAAAGATAAAGTTTAAATAGATTTGTGTTAAATCACTCGAATATATATTCAAAAAAGCGATAAAATGCTAAATCCGGTCAAACCAATAGCTTTGCCTTTTTTAGTTGCAGCGATTTCTAGCTTGCTCTAACCTCTCTCCGGGTCTCTTATCAACGTAAGCCTCATCTAAAGTCAGTGAATTGTCGAAATATGAAAAACAAATAAATAATTCAAAAACAAAATAATTAAAATAACAAAATAATTGATTATTTAGCTGTTGAGTAGAGGTGAGCAAGGTAGGTGTAACCCTAACCCTAGTACATCTGTACATTTCTATACCCAATTATATTTTTAAATTTTATTAACTTTTTCCAAAACTTAAACAATTTCTTAACTTTATTTTATACTTTTATTATTTGTAAACTTTTCACAGTTTGTTATTTCCTTATTTCACTGATTTTCATGAATTTTCAAACTTTTCAAAAAACTTTTTCTTAATTCAAACTTTTCTTTATTATAGAATCTTATTGATTAAAACTTTTAGTATTTATTTCAAATATATATAAATCATTACAAATAGTAAACTCTTATTATAAGATAATAAAATATATATAAAAAAAATAGAAAAATAATTAATCATTATTTGTCTTAATGACTGTCTTGGCATTAAGAAACTAAACTAGAATTTATTTGATAGATCTTATTTGCCAACATGAAAAATTATATTTAAAAACATATTAATATAATTTTTGAAAAATCGGTTTTAATTTAATTTGAAATAATATTTTATAACATATTTTTTGGAATCAATTATTTTCCAAAGATATTTGTATTAAATTTAGCGCTAATTATGTCAAAAAAATTATTTTATGAAAAAATGATAGAAATTCGGAAAACTATTTAGAGAAATGATATAGAAGTAAGAAAATAAGATAAGAAAAGTTTGTGTTTGAAAAATGCAATCAATCATTTTGAGACAATTAAGGGTTGACTTAAAGTGAAAAACTGGAAATCAATTGTTTTTTCGGACAAATTAACTGAAAATCGAAAAGATTTTTCTTATTTTTGTTGTTGTGTTGAAATGAAAACTATGGTTTAAATCAAATTGCCTTCAATTGATTTCTAAGAGTTTGGGTTTTGTTTTTTTTACATAGTAATAATCTTATACTAAATATTGTTTAAAATCATATAAAATATAATTTGATTAAATTCATAACTTGTTTAATTTTTATATGTACAGTATAACTAGAATAGTTTTAAAAAAGATTTTCACTATGTATACTGTTTATAATTATTTTATTTTAACATTAAGTTCAAAAACTACCAAGTTTGATTTTGGTTTAAAATTATTTTTAATATTCAGTTTATTTCAATTCAGAGTAATAAAAAGTTTTGCTTAACTGTAAAATATTATTAGAAAACTTAACAAGAAAGCATTACAAAGAAAAAGATAACGTTTTAACAAAATTTTCAAATTAAGTTAAATTTATTACCTTGTACACAAAATAATTAAAAAATACATTCGAAATAGTATTTCAATTTTTGATAGTAAAACATAAATATCTAAAAATTAATTTAAACCCCACCCCTGATAATAAGTTGAAATTTTTTACAGTTATAAAATTAAATAAATGTTTTTAGAAATAATTTGATTTATCTCGGGTACTGTTTAAAATTTTTTTAATTTTTACACAAATTTTTAAGTGGGAGCAGGTTTTAAATTAATTTCCAAATATATAAATTATTTGTACAAGTTTAAAAAGCTTTATAATTTAAAATAAAGTTTTCACTTTTCAATTTTAGTAAAAATTTTTAACTTATATAAAATAGAAAAATATTTATTATATTTAGATCTAAGAGATAGAGATTATTAAGATAAACACATAAAAACATAATAAATATTTTGTTTCAGAAACGGTGTCTTTAGCATTTATTAAAAACAATGGACACAAAACTAAATTAATTTAATGATTTGTATAATTTTGATTAATTTTATTAATAAACACCAAAATATTCAAAAAATTCTTAAATAATAAAAATAATGATCTAAATAACTAAATAATTGATTGACTGAAGGAAATGCCTTCAATCGATCAATCAATTAATACTTATTTCTATTCTTATCACAAAAGGTGGAAAAATATCAAATTTCTCATTTGTTTTAGTACTTGTTGTTAATAATTAATAAGTGAGCAAGAATTCAATCTAAAAAATTGCAATTTAATTTAATTTAAGCCTTTGTTACTTGTTTAATTGTTTTGGATTTCTATGTTTAACTAAATGTTAAATTCTTAGATCTAATATTCGTTAAAAAATTAATTATTTATATTTACAGCAATAAAATGCTTCTAGATATTTTTCAGGCTTTTAATTATAAAATTTTTTCTAATTTTTTTAAATTTTATTTTCAAATATATTAGAAATTAGCTTAATATAATAATTACTACTTAGTTTTTAATATGTTTTTACAAAAATAAATTTATTATTATTAATATTAAAAGAGCAAATATTTCTCAGAAGTTCTGGTTTTTATACTAACATTAAATCCCAAAGTATTTAATATTAAATTAAAGGTTAAAAACAATTGAAAAGTCGTATTCACTGTTTGACATATATTTAAAAATCTATTTGATGTGAAATTTTCATTCAACTGAAGACTGGATTTTAATTTGAAATTTCACTAAAAATGCAAAAAAGTTCGAAAGAAAAGGCGAAAACCCAATTGAATGCCGTTTTTAGTGGCGAATCATTTGGGTATTTATGCGCAAAAAGGTCTCACAAATGCATTCAAAGCATTCTTCAGGCGTTGAGAAAACGAGACATTAATATAATGTAGAGTCGGATGTAATTCGATAATGATTTGAAAGTAATTCAAAATTAAATTTCTTAAATCCTAAAGCAAAACAAAAATAATGTGTTTATTGAATCGAATACTTTTGATACAATTAGCGGAAACTTCTTTCATGAAACCCGAATACTGTTAACGAGAATTATAAATAAAAATATAATTATTTTTATTCTAATTTAATTACGTTTTGAGCAATTAATTTAATTAGGAAATGGGGATAGCCAAGTTAAAAAGAATTTGTCTGAAGATTGATAAAGTTGCTTATTTTAAAATATAATTTTAATCATAATACAATCATATTATATAATAGAAAAATATGCAAAAATTATTCTTTTAACTTTAATATTTTAAAAGTTATGCGCATTCAAAAATACAATATTTTCTTACAGTTTATGAATTTTAAACTTAATTTACAGACAAACTAAATGAGATATTTTAATTATTTTTTCACTAACACATACATATATTATAGCAAATTTGATAATTGAATAAAATATTAATATAAACAAATTTTTTGTGACGGAAAATAATGCTTAAAATATATAAACATAATTTTCATAAAATTATTTTTTATTATCAATCAATTTACAAATACAGTGATATCAGAATCGAATAATATCAAAGAAAATCTGTTTTTCAAACATTTATTTAGCAAATTTCGTTTTATTAGCATCACGATTCCCGAGTTTTGTTTAATCTATTTAATTACATATTATAAGTAATATTATATAATGAAAAAAAGTTCGGAAAATACTTGGCTCTTATTTGCTGTATATGTTATGAAAAGTATAATTAAATAACACTAATGTAAAATTGCAAGCATGTTTGACTTGTTTTCATTGTTTTGGCTTGTATCATTACATAACTTATGCAAACCCCTGATTGCCCCCTTCATAACTTTTCAAT
>JAQFXP010003931.1:0-11533 GCA_034693685.1 Belba bartosi | reverse complement strand
AAAAAGTTCAACTTGCGTGGCAATTTTTTCACGTGCGTGTCACGTGCGTTTCACGCGGGTCTTGACCTAAAGTACGTTTCGATTTAACATAGGGTTCTATGGTAAAAAGCCCCTCCATAAAGTACGTCACACCCTCGCACTGTAATGCAGCTCATGACGTCATAGGCCCCGCCCACCGCTATACAGGCAAGTATCTACTGTTGTTTTTAAAAGTATATTAATATTTGTTAAAGCCTTAAAATATACAAGTTATTACTCTTGTTATACATTTGTTAAAATAATTAATTATATTTGTAATATACCATGTTTCAATAAAAGATTCTATTATCTGGTTCTGCTTTATTATATGAATTTGTTAATTTAAAAAAATATTTAAATATTTTATATAATCTGTTTGTAAAGGGTATTACAATATAAACAGTAAGAGGTGGCCTTTAAAAAATATAAAAATACACACCTTTTTAAATCAAAGACAATTTAAAATACTTCAATTTGGCAATTTTAAAATTTTGATAAACCAATAGGGGGGCAATAGAGAGGCTTATAAATTTGGAAAATTTAAACATGGTTTCTAAATAAAATATAAATATTAAAACGTTATAAAATTTTAAATAAAATTCTTAGTTCAAACCTAAATTAATTTTTCAACAATTGAAAAAAAATTATTAATATTTACTAAGTAAAATAATTTTTAAAATATAAAAAAAATTTGTGGCACTTTCGGTTGGCAAATATATTTGAAATTTATCTATATTATTAATTATATTAAATCTAACACCTGGTAAAAAATCACGGGGCTCCCCTTACCGTTTTTGAATTAAAAAATAATTAGTATTTTTTAACATGTTTAGCTGCAAATATTTTTCTGTGTACATTTATTTTATTACATTCATACTGTATGTTTAATCCAATATATAAAATTATGTTTATATAATATTTGACTATTAATAGAACTTTTTGTAATTAATTAATTAAATTGCAGATATTATATACTAATGAGAGGCAATTATTAAAGTTCAAAGATGTTAGTTAGCTCTTTTACTGTTTATTAAACATACAACATATTGTTTGAATAGGCCTCAGATCGGCTTTAGATATATAGGTCTTTGCAAATATATTGTTTTGTATTTCTTAATAAACAGTAAAAAAGATAACACTTTTGAACTGATTCTCACTGTTATAAACCATATTAGTTGGTAAGCAATAGCTAGTGCAATTAGTGAGATGAGTTTTACAAATAAAATAAATTACAATAAATATTCCAAAACTTTCTTAAATACTAACGCGTGTTATGCAAAATCAAGCCGTTGCTGATAATGGTTGACCTGTAAATGGCAACCGAAATGAATATATATATGTCCGAGGTTTTGCAGTTAACTAGTTAAGAATAAAATAATTTAAACAAAATATACTATAAATCAAATTATAAAATATTTTTTTAAAACCTAAATAACCTAAAAGTCAATTTAAACGAATAGATTGAATTTGTTTATTTACAGTATATTGTACATTTCTGTTAAGTAATATAGCTTTGCAACAAAATCACTTCATATTTTAAATAATAATTAGAATTACTTTAATTTATTTAAAAATAAAATTTATTCAGTTTATATCTAAATGGTTTATACTGTCTATACGTTAAAACCATTAAAAAAATTATTTAAATTTTAATATAAAATTTAATTTATATGTGAAACTGGGCGAGTGAAATGATATCCGAATAACTACATCTGTGAGAAATAATTTTAAAGTAAAGGTCGATATATTAGCGCTCAAGTTAAATTATACATATTTTTAGTGCTGTTTATTAATAATACATAAGTAATGTGTCTCATTAATTGAACAATATACATTTAATTTAATTTTAGCGCTAATAACTTCAAAATTACTTCACAAAGAGGCAGTTATGCGGACTTCATTTCACTTGAAAAGTCCCACATATTAATTATGAAAATTTTTAAGTAAAATATACAATTAAAACATTTTTATTTCTTAAATAGTAACAAACTTTAGATCTATCAAGTTTAATTTTAATACAATTCTATTTTTTCATAACTTTAATTATTGAGATTTATTTAACTTAAAAATTTATTTTTAACAAAATCTAAATAAATAATTTCATTAATATAAAGTAAATAATAAAAATTTAATATTTAAATAACTAATTATTTTATTCAACAAGATAATTTAAACATAAGTATTAGCGCCATTACAGACAGTAGTGCAGCCTTTCTTGAATGCGTCGAAAGCACCGGTCGGTGACAACAGAACATTCAGATCCAGTTTATCCGATAATAATAAAACAGAGCTTTTGGACGTAGTATATGAATAACCCAAAATTGATGAACATTTTTTCAAATATGCTTCAACCAAATAAATTGTTTTTTCATAAACATATTTTCCCTGTAATGGGCCGCTGGTTACCAAATATAAGCTCTCAAATTGAGTATATGCTAAAACAATTATATTTGTAAATTTATCTAGTTAAATGTTTTATTTTTACCTCCAGCTGGAAAATATGATGCGGCCAATGGTTGTAATATATTAACTGCTTTCTGTTCGCCATTGCACTGAACTAATGCATCGAATGTATCAGGTAAAAATTTGCTGCATGTTTGATCCGATTGATATTGCACAATTAATGTATAATTGGCTGTATTTTTGCCCTCACAGTCATTAAAATTTCCAATTATTAGAAAATTTTGCTGTTCAGCCGCTTTTAAATTAATTTATATTTTTTATATTTAAACTAATTTTAACTGGTTAATTTTATACATACCTAAAGATAATCTGCCAGCGTTTGCACAAGCTAGTTTGTAATTTTAGAAATTTATTTTAATTTATTAATTAATTTTATGTTTGTTATATTACCGTAAAATGATAAACAAATTGTTGAAAACAATAACGAGTACATTTTTAGTTTTATAACTTTAATCTGATAAAATTAATTTTTATATATTATAATATATTTTATAAAATTAATAAAATGTTTTTGGTTTATATACCATGCAAATTTTTTAAATATTTTAAAGTTTAAAAAAAGTTATGTAATTTAAAATAACAGATTATTATTAAAATAAATATAAATTAAATAAATAAAAACACATTTAATTTAAATAAAATATTTTTAATTTAAACATATTTTTTAAAAATTTAAAAACTTCGGGTTTTTAAAATTTTTTTAAAGGTTTAAACAAAATAAAATTATAAAATCAATTAAATAATTAACTATGTTTATTAACAGTTATTAACAAATATTATATTATAGAGTTAATCTGTGCAAGCTAATAACATATTCACATTTGAAGGTTAAGTTTGTGGCTGGCTCAAAAAGAAATTTTGTAATAAAAATATGTATTAAAACTATAATTAAATATTTATAAAACATTTGAAATTTATAAATATAGATATATAAAAACCTGTTTATACATTAAAATTTATAAATTTATATTTTAAGTAATTAAAATAAAACTGATTAAAAGTTAGAAAAAATATAGTCAAATAATCAAATTGGTTTGATAAATTAGAAATTTGATTAAGTCGTTGATATTCAATTTATATATACAGTGTCCTTCAGATATATGTCACCAACAACAATGTAGTCACAGTACCTCCAAACCAAACATTTTTTAATTAACCCTATAACTTAAGGAATGGTACTTAAATAAAAAAAATGTAAATGTAAATAAATACTCAATAAACAACACCAACATGCTAAGCGCTAAATAAATTTAATTAAATATTTTAAAACAAAGATTAAAACCACAATTAAAATTTTTATAATTGATTTAATTCTGCATTACATTATTTTATTAATTTATATTTGATATAAATTGCAATTGTAAACAAGACTGTGTGCAAAATATAGTTATATATAAAAATTAAATTAATTATAAAATTTTTAATTGTGGTTTTAATCTTTGTTTTAAAATATTTAAGTAAATTTATTTAGCGCTTAGCATGTTGGTATAATTTATTGAGTATTTATTTACATTTATGTTTTTTTTTAATTTAATTACCACCACTTAAATTATAGGGTTAATTAAAAATTTTGGGTTTGAAGGATACTGTGACTACATCGTTGTTGGTGACATATATCTGAAAAACACTGTATATATATATATGGGAATTTCAATTAAATTTAATTATTATTATTTTTATTTTTATTAATACTAAAAAAAATAATACCGTTATTTGTTTTAATTTATTTTACATTAAGAATAATATATTAAGCGAAAACATAAATTTTTATTTAAATAAAAAATTAATTTTACATAATTTAAAAATTAAAATGCTTATCTCTTATTTAGCTAAATTTATTAAAATGTATACTCATTTCCATTGCATACAGTAGTGCAGCCCTTCTTGAATACGTCGAAAGCACCAGTCGGTGACAACAGAACATTCAGATCCAGTTTATCTGATATTAGCAAAACAGCGGTTTTGGACATAAGATATAAATAACTCAAAATTCAATTTAAAAGAATAGATTGAAATTGTTTATTTACATTGTACATTTCTGTTAAGTAATATAGCTTTGTAACCAAATCACTTCATATTGTGAATAAAATAATAATTACTTTAATTTATTAAAAAATAAAATTTATTCAGTTTATGTTTAAATGGTTTATACATGTGTAATATGCCAGGTGAGTCTTATGCTAAGTATATCTGTTTCCCGTTTGACTGACTTGACATATACGGGTTTGAGTTGAGTTGGAGTCGAGTGAGGTTCCTATGACTCGATATGGGTTCTGATCTGCCCGGCCTCTCGGTGCCTTCAAAATACCAATTATGGTTTTGATAGTTCGAGTCGGATCTGGTCTTCGACTCGAACAACACTACAATACTTTACTCAAGTTTAGACAACAGATATTCTTAAATCAATATAACTTGAATAAGTCGACAGCACTTCTTAAAATCAATTAGAATTTATTTATAATTAAGATAAATATTGGTTTGCATTAGAAATATTAATAGTTAACTGTATTACAAAATAATATGTACTTAGTTGTTTTGTTTACATCAAACTCTACAACTCAACTAATTATAAATATAAAACATAGTTAATTATTAGTACTTGTATTTACATTTACATTAATTTCTTATTTATTATATATTCATATTATAAAACTATTCTATTAGTAATAAATCTTATATTGGCTGTATCTAATCTAATCGCATATAACACATGTAATAAGCATTGTAGAGCTAAAATCTCTAAATATTTAGACGTTGCTTAGAATCTTACAATAAAGTTTCTAGTTACGTGCTTATGCTATATACTTTATTCATAACTTAAGTTACAATAAAATAATTTATAATTTAATAATAATTGTCTATTTGTATAGTTTTACACAAATATCAATAGAGGTGACCACAGAATAAAATGTTTGTTAACTTTTATACCATTTGTTAAACATACAAAAACAATATATCTACAAGTTCAGTTTTAGGCCTATGTAGATATACTGTTTTATATGTTTACTAAACAGTTAAAGTGTTATTCAACTCTTTTAAACTATAAGATTTAAAATATTATAAATGTAAATAAAAGTTTTAAAATTATGTTTTATTTGACATGAATTTTATAAATTAAAATCCTAACTAAAGATACATTAATAAAAGTTCACCCAGCTAGTACATTAATTTATTGTAATAGGAAAAAATAAAAGTAAAGATTTGCGTAGCTTAGGTTTATACTGTCTATAAATAATAGAATAGAAATAATAGAAATAATATATTAATAAAATTATTTAAATTTTAATATAAAACATAATTTATATTAATTATGAAAATTTTTATATTTACAATTAAAAACATTTTTATTTTTAAATTGTTACAAACTTTAAATCTATCAAGTTTATTATAATACAATACTATTTTTTCATAACTTTAATTATTGTAATTTATTTAATTTAAAAATTTATTTTTAACGAAAACAAAATAAATAATTTCATTAATAAAATATAAATTATAAAAATTTTACATTTAAATAACAAATTATTTTATTCAACAAAATAATTTAAACATTAGTATTAGCGCCATTACAGACTGTAGAGCAGCCTTTCTTAAATTCTTCAAAAGCACCGGTCGGTGACAAAAGAACATTCAGATCCAGTTTATCCGATATTAGCAAAACAGAGCTTTTGGTTGTAATATATGAATAACCCAATACTGACGAACATTTTTTTAAATATGCTTTAGCCAGTCCAATTGACTTTTCATAAACATATTTGCCCTGTAATGGGCCGCCGGTTATCAAATATATGCACTCGAACTGTTTATATGCTAATAAAAGTTTTTGTAAATTTAGCTAGTTAAATATATCATTTTTACCTCCAGCTGGATAATATGATGCGGCCAATGGTTGTAATAAATTTACCTCTTTCTGATCGCCATTGCTTTGAACTAATGCATCGAATGTATCCGGTCCTATATTGTTGCATGTTTGATCCGATTGATATTGCGCAATAAATGTATAATTGGCCGAATTTTTGCCCTCACAGTCATTAAAATTGCCAATTATTAGAAAATTTTGCTGTACAACTACTTTTAATTTAATTTATATTTTATATATTTAAAGTAAATTTAACTGATTAATTTTATATATACCTGAAGATGATCCGGCAGCGTTTGCACCAGCTAGTTTGTAATTTTAGAAATTTATTTTAATTTATTTATTAATTTTATTTTTGTTATATTACCGTAAAATGATAATCAAATTGTTAAAGACAATAACAAGTACATTTTTATAATTTTAATTTAATAAAAATTATTTTTATATATTATAAAATATTTTATAAAATTTAAAAAAATTTCTAGTTTATATATCAAATAAATTTTTTTTAATTATTTTATTTTTAGTATTCTTAAAGGTTAAAAAAGTTTATTTACTCCAATAACAGGTTATTTTTTAAAAGAAATATTAAATAAAAACACATTTAAATTAAATTTTTAATTTTTAAATCTATCATAGTTTTAAAAATTCTGAAAACTGAAAGTTTAAAAAAAATATCTAAATTTGAGCTTAATGAAATAACATTGTAATAAATAAAAATTTTAATTTAATTTATGTAATTCACTCATGCAATTCAAGATTTAAATCCTCGAAACAAAACAGTTAATTCATTTATAATTGGTTCTCCATTAATTATAAGTAAATAAATTTTATTTAGATGTATGTCAAGTTTTGCACTAACTAGTAAGACGATAATTTTACTTATAAAAAGGTTTACTAGGAAAGAATTTACTGTATAAGAAAAAAAATTCCAAAATACAACTAATTATTTATTTTTAAAAATGCAGTTATTATTTTAATTGTCAATTAATATTATTTTATTTTACGTTTATCAGATTAATTTAATATAATTTTTATATAATTTTTCTATTTTACAATATATTGTTGATTAACAAAAGTTTTACAAATTAAAACATGAATTAAATTGATTTAACTTATTTAAATATTTTTATTTTTAATTAAACTCGGCTGTTTTAATAGATTTTATTAATAAATAAATTTAATTAAAAATTAATTTAATTTATTCAATTAAATTATTTATAATTTTTATTAACAATTACTAACAAATATTACAGTATAGTGTCAATCTGTGCAAGCTCATAGCACATTAACATTTGAAGGTTAAGTTTGTGGCTGATTCAAAAACAAATTTTGTAATAAAAATATGTATTAAAACTATAATTAAAAATTTATAAAACATTTCAAGTTTATAAATATAAATATATAAAAACCTGTCTATACGTCAAAATTAATAAATTTATATATTAAGTAATTAAAATAAAATTGATTAAAAGTTAGAAAAAAATAGTCAAATAAATAAATTGCCTTGATGAATTAGGTATCTGAGTGCTTCGTTGATATTCAATTTATATAAATGGAAATTACAGTTAAAATCAATTATTATTATTTTTATTCAATTCTACAAAAAATAATGTTATTTGTTTTAATTTATTATATTATTGACGTATGAAGGGAAATACGGGAATGCCAGGTAATCCAGATTTAAGTCGATCCCCACATACGAAATCGAATGTGTTCGGGAAGGGTATTCCCTTCCCTCCCGAACACACAAACAGTTAATTATGGTTTTGTTGAGTAGAGCCATAACTAGGCTCATCATTAGCACAAACAGACATAATTCAAATTATTTGGTTTAACAATAAACTTAATTTTAATTTAATATAAATATAAATACATGTTATGTAGTCTGAACATCAAATACATATAACTTAGTGTCTGAATACAGAATATCGAATGAATATAATATTGTTTAGCTTAACGATTATATACCTTAAAATATAGTTATCTATTGATTTGGATGACAAGACTTGAAATAACTATTCATTAGTTTAAACTTAAACTTTAGATTAGACTTAGTCTTAAAATTAAACTATAGGCTGGAGTGAGTCTACTAGCATATGACATTATTAAAGAAAAATTTTGTGAGTGACAAAAAAACAAAAAAATAGTACTTTTTGATTTTTGCTGTCTTTGGGTTTACTAAAAACCGGATATTCAATCCTGCGGTCGGGTGTATAGCACTACGCAATTACATTAATATAGACATATTAATACGTCTTGAATTTACAGGGGCTACGCTTTGCGTCAAATCAAGCAAACATTGAATTAGAGAGCAATTTAGATATGTATTTAATACTTTATTACAGCCGTTAAAGTTAAAACATTTTTGCATTTCTGTTCATATATTGTATTGATATTAAACCAAATAATAGAAACTTTTCAAATAAACTGTCCGGGTTCTATTACTGTGGGCCACAAGTAGACAGAATGGCCTAGTTTCACATTGAAAATAATACTTGAAGTGAAAACATAAATTATTATTTAAATAAAAAATTAATTTTACATAATTTAAAAATTAAAATGTTTATTTTTTATTTTTAAATAATTAATTAATATTCTCTTATTTAATTACATAAACGAATAAATTAAAATTGTTTATTTACATTGTAAATTTCTGGTAACTTTGTAACCAAATCACTTCATATTGTGAATAAAAGTAAGAATTAAAAAATTAATTAAAAAATAAAATTTATTCAGTTTATGTCTAAATGGTTTATACTGTCTATACGTTTAAAAAACATTTTAAAAAATTATTTAAATTTTAATATAAAATTTAATTTATCTTAATTATGAAAAATTTTAAATATAATATACAATTAAAAACATTTTTATTTCTTAAATTGTTACAAACTTTAAATCTATCAAGTTTAATTTTAATTCAATTCTATTTTTTCATAACTTTAATTATTGTAATTTATTTAACTTAAAAATTTATTTTAACAAAAACAAAATAAATAATTTTATTAATATAAAGTTAATTATAAAAATTTTACATTTAAATAACTAATTATTTTATTTAACATGATAATTTAAACAGCAGTATTAGCGCCATTACATACAGTAGTGCAGCCTTTCTTGAATGCGTCGAAAGCACCAGTCGGTGACAACAGGACATTCAGATCCAGTTTATCCGATATTAGCAAAACAGCGCTTTTGGATGTATTATATGAATAGCCCAATATTGATGAACATTTTTTCAAATATGATTCAACCAGGCCAATTGTTTTTTCATAAACATATTTGCCCTGTAATGGGCCGCTTGTTACCAAATATAAGCTCTCAAATTGGCCATAAGCTAATAAAATTGTTTGTAAATTTAACTAGTTAAATATATAATTTTTACCTCCAGCTGGATAAAATGAAAAAGCCAATGGTTGTAATAAATTAACTGCTTTCTGATCGCCATTGCATTGAATTAATGCATCGAATGTATCCGGTCCTATATTGGTGCATGATTGATCCGATTGATATTGCACAATTAATGTATAATTGGCCGCATTTTTGCCCTCACAATTATTAAAATTGCCAATTATTAAAAAATTTTGTTGTACAGCCACTTTTTATTAAATTTATATTTTTAATATTTGAAATAAATTTAACTGCTCAATTTTATATTTACGTGAAGATGATTTGCCAGCGTTTGCATAAGCTATTTTTTAATTTTAGAAATTGATTTTATCTTATTAATTAATTTTATTTTTGTTATATTACCGTAAAATAATAAACAAATTGTTAAAAACAACATCGAGTACATTTTTAGTTTTTTAATTTAATTGAATAAAATTTATTTTTATATATTATAAAATATTTTATGAAATTAATAAAACTTTTCTGGTTTATATACCATGTAAAAATTTTTTAATTATTTTATTTTTAGTATTTTTCAAGGTTAAAAAGTTTATTTACTCCAATAACAGGTTATACTTTAAAAGAAATATTAAATAATTAATTAAAAACACATTTAAATTAAATTTTATATTTTTGAATCTATCGAATTTTTAATTACAAAATTATAAATTATAATATTATTTAAATTATATGATTAATATTATATAAATTACAATATTATTAATTAGTGTATCCAATATTACTAAATGTTGCCAAAACTTTATTAATTTAAGTTTTAACTGATAAAATTTTTGTCTAAAATTTATTTCGATACAGTAGACAATGGATCATATGAACCTGTTTGTTTTTGAAAAATAGTTTATAACATCCATTAGTTCATAAAAACCATTTTTGTATAAAATAAGTATTATTATACATAAATTTGCATTTAATAATTTTTAATTGTAATAAATGAATCTTATATATAAATATTAGCGTTTTGAAATAAGAAAACCTTAAACCGTACACAAAAGAAATGACAACCAAACAAAAACATACAAAAAGTAAATACATTTTTTATAAACAAAGATTTGCGTTTGCTACAATCTCACCATCAGTAATTGGAAAACAATATCACATTTATAGCAAAAACCAAAATTTAGAAAAACATTTTAAAATGCAATTAAAATATTTTTATTATAACAAAAACACATTTAAATGAAAAAAAATATTAATACATTTTAATTATTATTTTAAAATTAATAAAATATTACTATTTCAATATTTTTTTTACTTAGCCTATTTTTGTAATCAATAAAAATTAAATTAATTTTAAATGTTTTTAAATTGCAATTAAAAATTTAAAAATAACGTAATTTATAAATTAAAATATTTTATTTTTTAATATTTTAAGTAAAGTTTATTTACAAAGAAGAACAAATGTAAACTAATGAACTTAAACTAAAAACACAAAATATTAAACTCAGGTGTAACTGAAAACAAGTATTAGTGATAAACCGGATAATCTAACTATAACTCCTATAACTAATGATGAAGAACTGTAGCAAACGCACATCTTTGTTTATAAAAAATGTATTCACTGTTTGTATGTTTGTGTTTGGTTGTCATGTCTTATGTGTAAGGTTTAAGGTTTTCTTATCCCAAAACGGTAATATTTAAATAAAAACTACTTTTTAAAATATCTATTAAAAAGTATATTTATAATTTTTATTTTATAAGTTATTTGATTAACTAGTTTAAAAATTAATTTTAAAAACCAACAATGTTATTCAACAAGAATAAAATAATTTCAACTAAATAAAA
>JAQFXP010003930.1:0-11534 GCA_034693685.1 Belba bartosi | reverse complement strand
AATTTCTAAATTATAATAACTTGAGTTCAAAAAATTATTTGATTAACATATTAAATATAAATATTTATTGTAAACTCATTTATGTCTTCATCTCTAGTAGTAATACGTAGTTATGTAATGATTACAGAATTAAAATTAACAAAATTATACAAAATTCTTATTTAATAGTTTAGAAAATATCCTAAAGTTTAGAATATAAATTATGTATGATGAAGATTTTATTTAATTTTTTCATAAAAATAATTTGAAATTTTTAACAAAACAAAAATTTAAAATTTTTAACAAAACAAAAATTAATTTAAGAATATGCGCAAGATTAAAATAGACAAATAACTTAATAAATTTTAACTTAAAAATAAACTAGTTACTGTATATTTTAATTGTCAGACAAATAATAAGCGCTAGCTGTTGCAAATCACTTAATATTTTTTTAATTCTCGTGTTTTTATATTTTGAAATTTGATTTAATATTTGATAAAAACATTTAAATTGTATCTAAATTTGAAGAATTGGTTTAATTCTGTTTTTAAATTATTAAAAATATTTCTAATCGCATAAACTTAACATGTCTTCAGTTATTATTAACTTAATTTTGGTATCAATTGTTATAATCTGTTTAAATGGATTTTGTCAAACGAAAGACAATCAAAACGAAATTAATAGTTGTTTAGATAAAACTGAATTGGATTTCTCAGATTGCGCACAAGAAGTGTCGAAGAAGTGGATGTGCTTTCTGGCCTTTAGTGGTAATGAAATGCATTGCAATAACATCGACAGTGAGTGCTGTGCGATGTGGGACACATTCGACTGCTTCAGACTTGCCGTCAAAAGCAAATGCGGCAAAAGTCTACTCAAACGGATCAATGAAGACATGTTCGACACTCAGATCCAAACAGAACAGACCACCAGATGTCCGAAACTCAAATACAAGTCTATTGAATGCACTAAACTATACGAAGAGGTGAAGCTGGGGAAGAGCGCTCAAGAAGACGGGGCCCCGATGTCGAAGGTAATCGCCGAAGCACCCAAGTCCAAGCCCAAGCCCAAACCCAAGCCCATCCCGTTCAATGCCAACCCTAACCCCAACCCCAACCTCACACCTAATAGTTGGATCGACACAAACCCGAGTGATTCGACCAACAGTTTCCAACTAAAGAGTGGCTCTAATCGAACCAATTATTTAATACTAAATCTTGTTTTGATTTTTATTGCTTTTGTTTTATTCAATTTCGAAATGTTTTTTGGTTTATAAGAAATTTGATATTAAAATAAATACTAAAATAAAAATTATTGGTTATTCAAACATGAATTACAAGAATTACTTATTCGCACCAAATTTGCAGCTCTTTATTGATTAATTATGGATAGAGTGGACTAAAGATGACGATATAAACCAGAGATCGAGAAGGTCGGTCGATCCAGGAGGGGATCAAGTGGGGGATTTTTCCAAAAACGCTCAAAAAACCTGTATTTTTAAGATGAAATTTTGCCTAATTTAACTGGATTTAAACCGGATTTAGCACCAATTTAGGAAAAATTTCCTAATTTATGGCAAAAAACCCAAAAAATTTGCCGACAGCTTAAGGCGGCCGGCAAAACGTCGAAGGGGCACCTTCACTCGGACCAAATGCTAGGAGGGGGGGGATAAATTCAAATTTTCAAAATCAGGGGGGGATTTTGCCTGATCCCTCCTTTATCGTATATCGGATTTGTACCTAGTAGTGAGTTTGTATATCTGTAGTACAGTATTTGCGTTGCATAGAGTTCTCTGTTTTGTATTTACTGTATATTTAAATTGAGCGCTACTTTCATGTCATATATCTTATAGTGAATAGTGTATTGAAAGTTGAATTTGAAACGATTGTCACGTTTTTTGGTTCAGTTTTACAATTATATTATATTTAATGATTTTTCAGTTAAATAATTGAATTTAAATGACTTCAGAATCGCCTGAAGTCTCACCGACTGACTCCGGTATTAACGAACCAATCAATGACCAAATGGGAGACCAATTGTCGCCAAACAGAGCCAACGCTCAACTGAGTAGAGATAACGACGACTTCGAGGTTTGAATCAATTGAATTATTATTATTATTATTCTATAGTTATGCTATTATTGCTCGGATTGAATGGATTGCATGGATTGTAGGACATCGACGAGACTCTAGTGGAAAGACTGTTAGGTTTGGGCGAAATGTTTCCGGAGTCGGTCCGCAACTACTTTCTCTACTTCACCAAAGGTTCGGTCAATGGCGTCAAACATTTGTATGGCTTCAGTCGATCCGCTCTTTGGATATTATTCACGTCTTCAGCTGTTCTGTTGGCGCCGTTGGCTCTGGAGATGGAGAGATCACAAATGGAAGAGTTCTCTAAACAACAACAAAGACAAGTAATGATCAATTGATTCGAAACTAACTCTCATTTAAGACTTATGGCACAAAATAATGCTTTTGCTTCCAAACAGATATTATTGGGTCCGTCGGCAGCGCTCTCGGGTGGCGGCGCTGGTGGTCACGGCCTCCCTATGCCTCCTCTCTCTCCCCCAACACATCGCTAAGACTTTTATAATAATTATTTTCAACATTTAGTCAATACATTAGATTTGATTCGTTTTTTAATTATATATTATTTGAAACAAATATTACATAAATTTATTAGTTATTAACAAATCTCTAAAATTAATTAAATAAAAATAATTTCAATTAATATTCGTTTGATTTTTCATTTGATAAACTCGTTTCTGAATTAATAGAAAAGACTTTAGTTTTGAAATCAATGTTTAATCCATTGTTAGCCCAAAAGGCAATCAGTTTTAGGTCACATTCCTCCGATTGAATCAATTTAGTGATCGAATTGATGGCCGACTGACTTCGGGGCGGATGAACGCCTTTAGTGTACGAATAGAATACCTGCGCTTTGTTAAGCCATTCCTCTTTCAGTGAGTTTAGATATGAATAGAACGTCGAATCAGAGTATGAAAAGTCGGTTAAAATATTTTCGACATTCGTTAAGTAGTTCGGCATTCGTTCGGGAGGTCTGGCCTTCGAGTGCAGCCACAACTCAGTGCTGTCCGAAGACAAACAATTTGTGCTCTTCTTCTCTATTGTCTTGTTTTTTAAAGTTATTATTAAATGAAATTCGGATTCGATTGCACTTTTCGGCAATAGATCTAAACTCGAAATTCCAATCAAATTATGTTTCGCTGATTCGTCAAAAGTGTCGCAATTGGTTCGAACGCAAACACATTCTTCGGGTAATAATTGTGACAAACAGTGAATAAAACATTTGAGACGAGAATTGTTTGCATCGATTACTATAATCTTATTACCGATAACTGTATTATAACTAATGGTTTGAAACTTATCTTTTCCAACAAATCGATACAAATTACGTAAACTTAGGTTTTGGTCATTGGGTGCGACTGTTGTGCAGTTAGACTCAACTGAAGCCATCACTGGATTCGAGTCTCGAATAGTGTTGACCGCAAACAGAATCCATGAGAACTGGATGTGAAGGCCAGCGAAAGTGGTTGTGTCGGCCGTCAGCTCCAGCAGAGAACGGGCTCTACTGTTGGTCCGGTGCGTATTCAACGGGTTTCGGTCAACGATGTCCTCCAAAGACATGTTTGACCTGAGGTTCGATACGTTGTCGAGTATTAAAGACCTCCTCTGCTGTCGAGTCGTTTGCGTTAATTCGCTTTCGAATCGGATTTTAGTTTTATTCTTCAGTTTAGACACAATTTGTTGGATATGTTCGACATAGAAGTCCCACTCGTTTAGTAACTCCTGTTTGTCGCGACTCATCACTAGAATACTATACGTGCGCTGAAATCCCCGGGCCTTCGAGTCCCGCAATACAAACAAATAGCTCAAGACGTGAGCCCTTTGGTCGTCACCGAAGTATATGAGACCTTCGCCTTCGCTCGAGTCGTACACTTCGCAGCTCAGGCTTCGAATACAGGCGTCTCTAATCACTCCATTACTTATATTCGAGCCATTCCTGTCGTTCCTCTCAATCGGATAACTGTTTGTAATGTAACCAAACTTTCGGTTCGAACTCAAAGACACAAAACCATTGAATCCGTCCATAGATTTCGATTTGAGAGAACATCCGTCGCAGTCATGGCTTCGGCCGTTCAGTTCATCGCAAATCAAATGCATTTCTGTATTAAATAGGTTTGAGTTGTCGTTCGTCACCCAATTGGTCGGCAGTGAACACATCGAAGACGTGAGCGAAGACGCCGTTCGGCTGTTGTCCGACGGCTTCATATCCGCGTAACTCAACATATCTGCTTCGGACAGACAATGAGTGGTTAGTATGACATTCGGGCCGTGGAGTTCACAGAAGTGACAAAAACATAACAGTTTACTCATTCTTCTTATTCTTAATATTCTTAATATTCTATATATCATATAAATCAACAAAATTTGATCTTAAATCAGATCATATGATCAGCTCTTCATTGCTAGAGATTAAGTTTTAAGGGACTGTACTCTCAGTGCTATTATTGCTTTAGAATCTAAAGTTTAGATTCTGGTTTTCAATTTTGCTTAAGAAGTGGATCTATTGTCGATAATTACTGTAAATGATTATAAATGAGAAAAAGTTTTAAAACATTGATTTGGGCTTTGATTGTGCATTTTATATGCATTTTGTATATGTTCCTTCTCTACATATGCTATTTGTTCATTACTATTAGTTTAAATTAACCAAGTAAAATTTAGCAAAAATTTAATTAATTAATTAACATATACTAGGCCTTTCCATCTATCCTTAACCTCCAGTAATAAAACCTCCTGGTTGTGCAGGAAGAAAGGCTTCGGCCTATGAATAGTAGTAACCTCCAGTAATAAAGTATAATACAGTAGACCAGTGAGAGACAATTAGTAAAGTTCAAAAGTGTTAGTTAGCTCTTTTACTGTATATTAAACATACAAAAACATGTTATCTGAATAGGCCTGAGATGTCTTTGCAAATATATCGTTTTGTATTTCTTAATAAACAATAAAAATGATAACTAACACCTTTGAACTCTTAATAATTGCCTTTCATTGAAGTAGATTGTTTGATTGTAAAGTTTTTATTATTTGCTTTTAATATCAATATATGAAAAGAAATGCAAAAATATTTTCAAATTAAATACTGTAATGAAGTATTGAATATATTTCTAACTCGCTCTTTTTTAAATTAATACTTTATTACTATAATAGTGCTTTAATACTTTAATAGTGCTATATTATATAACAATTTAGTGCTATCGCAGTAATGTCTGCAAAGCGTATCCGGTCTGACCCAAAGTGTTGCCCCTGTAAAGTCGAAACCTATGCCTTTAGTAGTGTAATTGCTTAGTGCTATACACCCGACCTCACAATTTGATATTCAGTTTTTAGTAGAGACTAAAGGCAGCGCAAATAATTCTGCACTACTTTTTGTTGTTTTTTTGTCAAACAAATTTTTTTCATGTATATAATGTACTTTTGTTTAAAATTAATTTTAAGAATATTCTGGTGTGACCTCTCCAAGCATATGCTTGTAAGCTATAAGATATACAGTATATACGTAGTATTTCTATTCTATCTAGTCTATATGTCTCTACGTCCGCTCTTATGAGTCATTGAACTAATCATAAGTTAAATAGAGTCACAAATCTAATAAATTTATTATGTCACTAAAAGAGCCGTCTGTTTTTAATCGTATTATATTTATATAACATATATTATAATATATATTATAGTATTATATTATCATTTCATTAAATACATGCAATCAATCAATGTTTGAATGGTTTGAATGTTTGAAATGATTCAATAGAAATATTGCAAAACTTTTTCATCGATTGCTTACGTATTAATAATATCGACTAACGTATTATAGCCGGTCCAGAGCACTAGTGATGCGCTGATCTAACTCTTAGATAAATTACGTGAAATTTTCTATGCATTAGAGATAGAGAATAAACGTTATTAAACAAACAAATTCTGCTTTTACTTTGAATTGTCTGTAATAATAATTAAATTGCATTGAAATTGCGTTTTATTTGTCTCTACTGACGCCCTCTATCGTATACGAAAACAGTGTTTATAACTCAATAATTGAATTAAAATTAATTCTAAATACAACTGATTGTCATCTGAGCTATGGCTGAGGCGGCGGTCGATATGTCCGCAAACATGACTTCATTGCGATATTTCTGCCATCAGTGCTCTCATGAGTCGAGTTCTGTAGGTCCGGTGCGTACGATATGCCCAATGATTGTTGTCTTCTTCAGACGTCTCTAGAGCTCTATTTGTGTCAATCATATGATTATTATTAAATGCTTTTATTTTTTTTTAGTTATTTATTGTTATTATAATTATTATTTAGTTTTTAGTTAATACTTAATTGCATTGAATAAGTCTAACCATTGATTGTGTTTAGGACTTCACGTGTCCGCGATGTCGGTCGGGGTTTATAGAAGAAGTGAGTCGTGAAGAGAGTGATGACATCAATCAGTTCGTAGAAGACATGCAATGATTGTTTTGATTAGAATTTAATATAAATTTAATTAAATATTTAGTTTATATAACGAAAGCGACGAAAACAACGATTCGGACCAAAACATGGCCGACATTCTCGATGACCTCTACGGCCCATACGGTTCTCGAACTCGAATCGCCACTAATGGCGCCAATGCGACCACAACTGGTCCGCAATCCGGCGATAGATCAGATACCGGAGGTTTGAGTTCTTCGCAGAGACATCAAAGACATTCGGGAACTGATAGCAGTCCTCAAAGACGTCAAACGACCCGTTATTTTCAGGTGAACTTCCCGAGGAATGCCGATTCCGTCGGATTAGAGAACTCACAGTCATTGGAAGGGTATTACATGTTTAGGCCTTTGACTCATTTGCCTATGTTTTGAATTAATTTGATTTAACTAACAGTTTATTCCAACAAATCCTAACAAACGTGGCTTCGGGCCAACTGAGTGCCGCCGGACGGGAGGGCGGCGTCAATGTCGGCGCTCGCGGACTCATTAATATCGACTTTCCTTTACCACTATTCCAAGTACTTCACGGAAATCCCGGTGACTATGCATGGGGTGAGGGAGGGCTCAACGAAATCATAAGTCAAGTCAGTATTGTTTCGATGAATCGATCATTGATTGTCTTTTATGTGAAATGTCGTTAACTTTGTCTCTATTTGTCGATCCAAACAGTTATTGAATCAATTGGACGGATCGGGTCCACCACCGATGCCTAAAGAAGACATCGATAAAGTGCCGTTTGTGGCGATCAGTGAAGAACAGGTCCGGAAGAACCTTCAGTGCACTGTATGTATGGAGGACTTCAAAGCTGCGGAAAAAGTGCGACTTTTAGAGTGTTCTCATTGTTATCATAACGAATGTATAGTCCCGTGGCTTCAAATGGTATGTCTTTAGTCTTTACTAAATACTAAATCAAAACCAAAACTATTGACTATTGATTGAGTTATATTGAATGATAACCTTTGACCCCAAGCACGCCACGTGTCCCGTATGTCGTAAAGAGTTGACTACAACTCGAACCGTAAATAGAGAAACGGTTTCTTCAAATTCTAGCGTTAATAGCGATTCCGGGTTTGGGAACCGACCGACCAATGACAGCAATGCCAGCACTCAGTCATCAAACGGAACAACCTATGAATCTACTGATGATTACGATTAAGTCTATCACTTATTCATTAAAATTATTAAAACCAAAACCAATGAAGAGTTTTAGTACTTTATTTTGAATGAATCGATATCTAGAAATGCGTCTCAAAATTCATTTCAATTATTCACTTAAGACTTATCGGTATTTAATGCAAATTTTTAATTAATTGTACAATAATTTCAGTGTATTTTAAATTTGATCGGAAAAACAAATGAATAAAAATGTTTTGCGTCTTAAGTGACTGACTTTAACTCGACCTCAAAATGAAGAGCACTGTTGGCGGGAATCGAACCGACCGATCGGTTGCCATAACTAAAAATTCAAAAATTAGTTATGACTTAAATGCATACAATTTGTCATTCATTTAATAAATAGATTTACCCGAAATTGGGCGGAATAGTGAGCCTGCGTTTGCCGCCCACACTCATGCCTTCGAGACCGATATCCCAGCCTTTGATCACTTCTCCAGTTCCGAGTCGGAACGAAAACGGCTTATTATAGCTCCGATCGAACACTTTGTTATTGGCCAGACGTCCGACATAGTTAACGTGAACCTAAGCGGTAGGAATGCCTCAGCAACTCAACCTCTCAACAGTCCCGTCAAGTTATATAATCATAAAGTGGCAAAACCTACAAACTTTCCGACATTGGCTTTAGTGCCGTTGCCTTCGACCAGATCCTCAATCACTACTCCTTTCCTCACAGTTTTCACTGTATTTCCAGAATTTATATTTTGTTTAATCAGTTCCTAAAATCAGTTCAAAATCGAAACAAAACAAAAGATTTAAAAATCAATTTTAATGAAAATGTTTTCAATAATCGGATACAATAGGAATGCAATCAAAATCCATTCAATTATAATGTTTTGAAATTATTCTTAAAATTCAAATAATATAGTAATTAATGAAACCCTAAACGCAATTATTTTTTCTCAGAACTCCAGTTCTTTTTTTGCTGTTTCTGATCCCTTGCCTTTTGGTTAAAATTTGGCGTTTGATTAAAGTTTCCCCTTTGCTGTCCTCCCTGTCCACCCTTGAAGTTAGGCGACTGTTTGCCTTTGAAGTTAGAGTTTGGGGTATTCTGTCCGCCATAGGGCGACCTATTTTGTGGGCCACCACCGCCACCGCCACCGAACGGCTTCTTGTTTTGCCATTGATTCCCTCCTCCCCTCTGGTTCTGGTTTTGATTCTTCTGTCCGGATTGGTTCCACTGCCCCTTCTGTTGCTGAAAACCAGTCCTTTGTTGGTTGCCCTGAAAGCCCCCCTTCTGTTGGCCACCGCCACCACCAAAGCCTCCCTTCTGTCCGCTTCCCCACTGTTTTCCTTTGTTTTGCTGATTCTGAGGCGACTTTTGTGGAGAATTGCTATTATTTTGTTGCGGTTTTGCGTTGTTTTGCTGTTTCTGATTCTGATTCTGTTGTGGTTTCTGTTGATTCGGTTTTTGCTTCTCTTTATTCTGTTCTTCACTTTCGTCTAAATTTAGAGTAAATTTCATTCAAAATCTCAAAATAATTAAACAAAAACTTTAGTCACTACCAGATTCGTCTTCGTCACCGCTCTCCTCCTCATCGTCTTCTTCTTCGTCGCCATCACTGTCGGCCTCAACCGCTTCGCTGTCAATGAGTCCGAGAGAGTCATCGTTGCCGTCATTGTCGGACTCGTCTTCGTCTTCGCTGTCGTCTTCTTCCTCGTCGTCGGACTCATTGATAACCACTTTGTTGTTAATGGCATTTGTTTTTGTGGTCTTCGGCTCATTTGCGCTCTTTTTCGAGTTTATGTCGACTTTGTCTTCCTTTCCCTTCTTAGCCAATGCTTTCGTCGAATTCTCCTCTACTTTAGACTCTTTAATCACTACTTCTTTGACTGCCTTTGAGTCCACTTTTGCTTTCTTTCCGACCGATTCGGTTGAGCTTTCAATCGCTTCGTTCTTTCGCTTATTGTTCTTCACTCCAACCGATTGGTCGGCGACTTCACTCTCTTCACTGCTCTCCTCACTCTCGCCCTCCTCGTCCTCGAGGTCTTCCTCTTCGCCGAAGTCATCGTATGGGTCGCCGACCAGATATCCGGTCAAATGGACAGTTCCGTCGCCGACCAGATAATAGGTCACTTCTTCGCCCTCAACGAACATCAGGTCGAGATGGACCTGAAGATTGCGGTTCGGCTCAAGAGTACACACCATGTAATCCGACTTCTCGTGCTCTACCATAACCGAGACATACTTCGAGGCCTTCTTCGAGTCATTGGGCGGTTCCAGTGCAGCCATCGTCAAGTGGTACGACTCCTCCACGCGTTGCGAATATCTTTTGCCCGTCTCTAGTGTCACACCTGTTCACCAATTAGTCGCCGATTAGTCATTGTTTTTAGTTAATTAAGTATTGATTCAAACAAAGACTTTATTTGAGTTCAAACACTTAGAGACAATCGAAACAATAAGAAAAGACATTCAATACAAACCCCAAAACATTTTGACTCCGATTTAAATGAATTTAATTTTATAGTTAAAGTTAAATAAAAACAAAATTTAAATTAAGAATTAAATGATTAAAATGCTGTTAACTGTTGTCTTAATTGAATGAATAATGAATGAATGGAAAGAATAGAAATAAAGTTAAAACATGTAAAACATGCAAAACATGTGCGAATTCTAATGCTTTTAATCGCAGCAATGCCTGCAATGCTTCCAATGTCTCCAATGCTCTACTGTTACAGAAAGGAATCTTATTCCTAGATAGTCGCCAGTCAGTCTATTGACACTAGAGTTTTCAATTAAAAAATTTCCCAGTCTTTCGAAACTAGGAATTAAGATTTTATTTTTATAATATGACTAGTACAGAAGCTGTAAATCGAAACAATACAAAAATATAGCTAAATGTTTCATTTTTGTATCGTTTCAATTTACAGCTTCTGTACCTATAAATGTAAATACAGTAACAAATTAAAAATAATATAAAGTAAGATCTCTAGTGTCGCTAGAGTGACTGGCGACTACCAAGAAATATAATTTCTTCAATGTACACTAAAAGCAAACAGTTTTGTCGTTTATATCCTAGAGCTCACTACTGCCTCTAAAGCCTCCAATGTCTTCTCTCTCACTCTCTCTTTCTCTCTCTCTCTTTCTCTCTCACTCACTCACACATCACAGTCTGTGTTCATCGAAAACGTATTAATATTGAATAGAGAATCCGGAATATCGACTATGAAATCCAGATTCGGAACCGTTATTCTATTCGTTTAATGACTCGAAAATATTATTTATATTTTTGAAATCAATGCTAATATTATATACTGAATATACAGAATCTGGTTTCCAATTAACAAATTTTGAATTCTTGTTGAATTGATAAGTAAGCAAAACATATAAATTTAAATTATAATTCATGTTAAGAAAAAAAAGAATTTATTTAAATATACAGTAATGTAAAGTACTTTACTTAAGGCGATTAAAAGTATATACAGTCACCCAATAACAAAAGTTTGGTACAAAACCAAAATCAGGCAATTTATACTCTCGGCGAAGTGATCGACATTTTTCTAATTTTAAACTGATGTCACTTGAAATTTGTTAAGTTTTTGTAATTGAATCATTGATTAGAAATAAAAATTAAATTAAAAAAGTGACATCAGTTTAAAATTAGAAAAAGTGTCGATCACTTCGCCTAGAGCTTAGGAAGATATTTTTAAGCATATATGCCTAAATATCTCAACGTTAATACTTTTGTACTTTTTATGTTTAACATTAATAAACATAAAATTCATATAAAATGTTACTATTTTTTGTGAGAAGAAAATTACAATTAATTATATCAATAACCGCTTATTTGTTCAGAGTATAAAATATTTGGTACTTTTATTGTTCAGTTA
>JAQFXP010003929.1:0-11535 GCA_034693685.1 Belba bartosi | reverse complement strand
AGAGAGAGAGCGAGAGAGAGCGCGAGAGAGAGAGCGAGAGAGAGCGCGAGAGAGAGAGCGAGAGAGAGCGCGAGAGAGAGAGCGAGAGAGAGAGAGCGAGAAGAAGAGCTACTCTTAAAATGTGATGCGTTTAGATTGAGTGTTGGATTGTTATCAATATTACTATTTCTTACTCTTGTTAAAGACAAAATCAATATAAGACAATTACAGCTTATTTTCGAAATTACTGAACTTTGTTTTTTTTTTTGGTGAGTTAGAGAAGTTTTATTTAAACTTGTAAGTTTTAAGGTAAACAATTGTTAAATGACAAGGAAAAAAATAAAACTAAAGTTTTTTAAAAATGTTTATTAATATAATTTATATAGCACGTTTTAATTATTTGTCATGAAATTATCATGACCTTTTACGGATAGTTATTTTTCTAAATGTATTATATTTTGATATATTGATTAGTTAAAAATATTTTTATTATTATTAAAGTTTTAAAAAATAAATATGTTGGTTTAAAGAACATTTTACCATTTTTTATATCACGTAGTTATTAGTTATCAAGGATATTAAAACTAATAAATAAATTTGTAATAAATAAATTTGCTAATATTGTTAATTGGCTTTGAAATATAAATAAATCGCATCACGAATATTGTTAAACATTATGAATTACAGCTTTTACTTTTTACTAAATACCGTATTAGTTATATTTAATTTTATAATAACATAATAATAATACAGTATATTTAAACTTAACCTTGTTTTTAATACTCAAAAATAAAAATAGAAAATAAAATTTAACTTTGGTTTTAATTTTTTTAAATATTTAATTTAAACATTTATTTAATTTTTATAATAATTATTTAAAATTTTAAATAATGTAGAATAGGATTTAAAACAGAATTTAAAATTAACATAATAAAATATAATTGAGAAAATTATTATACCAATTTATAAAATACTATCTAAATAAAATTTAATAATTAAAAAAATATCTGACTTTAGATAAAAACATTGAGCAAAAAATAATTGATTTAAAGGAATGTTAGTTTCGCACATAACCGGTTAAATGATGTTTTGTTTCGAAATAATAGTTATAACTAATCGTGTCATACAAATGACATAATTAAAAGTAATTCATCACTACTTTTATTCAACTTAATTTGGTTTTGATGAAAAACACTGATTAATGTCATTATTAAAACATTTTAAAAACATTTTAATAATTATTAGAAATTATCAAAACTTTAAAAAATAAGTACTTGTTATGTTTAAATTTATTTAAATCTTTAAATTGTCAATACGAATACGAAATATAATAACATTTTCCATAACTATTCATAACATTTTTTTATTGCTATAATATTTTTATTAAAACTTTAATTTAAAAAAAAATTAAATTACATTGAAAATTTATTGACTTTTTTAATTTTTACTAATGTACTGTATATTTTAAACAAACAAATTTTAAAATATAATTGTTAAAATATTTTTGATTGAAAATGTTTTTATTAAAAATTCAGATTAAAAAATAAATTTTAAAGACATTGAAGATTTTGCTGGTGAAATATTATTAATAAATTACAAATATAAAATTCTCAACATTTCTTAAGCAAAATAATAATTATTAGCCGTATATTTCTTAAAATTTTTGTTAAAAAATTGAAGAGTTGTTTTTGTCTTGGTCATCTGGTCAGTTAATGTCTATTCGCATATTTCGTGTGTTTATTGACAATTAATTTAATTCCACAAACATTTATAATTTAAATATAAAATACTAAATAAAATTCAAATATCAAACAAATAAATTTAATTTAATTTTGAGTTTAATATATATTTTATTTTTATATTACTTTGTATTGTTACTTTTCTAAATTTGGTTTATATTATCACTTTTGTCTCAATTTATATTTTGATCTATTTTTTGGTTTTGTTGACTTAAAGTAAATCTTTTAATTTATTTATATATTAACATGCTAATTTACTATTTATTTTAAGCAATACCTCATTCTCTATTCGAACATAAAATTCAAAACATTTTGGCTATAATTTTCACAAAATTTCAATTCAATTCTTTGGCTATATTTTAATCACATTTTGCATTTAATTCACTTTAGGCTATTTATATCTTATTCTATATTTTAATTAATTGAAATATTATATAAAACATATTAAACTTTAAAATAAAAAATTTAAAGTAAAATTTATTTAGTTTTTAATTTATTTTTATATTCTTGTTTAACTTATTATGTTAATATTTTAAACACCACAACTCATTTAAAAGTGTAACTACTTGTTTGAATAGTTTTATTTTGGCTTAAAGATCACATATTAGACGTCCATTAAAAGTGGCCCCAGAATGGCCCCCCATTTAGCTCAGATTATTAGTATTTTTAAAATTAGTAATTAATATAACGTAACAAGTTTAATATATTTGAACAATATACAATAATATATTGTATTAAAATTTGATGCTTTTGTTTTATTTAAAGAAATAATAGAAGTGTAGACATTGTTTTGTACAAGACACAAAGGACAGTCTATTTCTAAAACTATTCCTAATTACTATATTTTAGAATTTAGATTTTGTAGTAAATAGTAATTAGGGATAAAATTCAATTTTCGGATATCTTGCAAATTAGTAGTTGTTGATAAGTGCAAACAGTTTTGTCTATCCGTCGTCTCTATTCACAAATAATTATTGTGAGAAGTGTTTTGTTAAAACTTTTTAGTGTTTATTGCATGTTCTCAGGGTTAGCCAAGGAGGGAATATGGCTAAAAACCCTTAACTTGTAATTTGATAAATATTCCAAAGAATTTTAATATGGAAAATGGTACCTTTTTATGTTTTAGTGTAATTTCCAAAATTGTTGCTAAATTCATTTTAAACTTAGTTAAATCTAGCCAAGTTTGATTTATTTAGAAAAATAACGGGGAACTGTTTTTCATTTTAGACCTAACCTTACTCCCTGATTCGGCCGACCTTGGCTAACCCTGCATTTATTTATTAATTAACAAGATCATTAACATAAATTTATATGACAATTGAATGAATAAAAAACTGTAATTAAAATATATAATTCATATAATTATTTGCAACAAATTTAATAAACAATTACAACAAAATTATTATTTGAGAAAAACTAATTAAAAACTAACTTAAATAAATTATTTAAAGTGCGAACTCATGTCATTAGAAGAGGAAAAATTGATGAGAAGCGAGTAAAGCGAAAACGATTAACAAACAAAAATTCTCTATTTTTGATTTTTATTTCAATTTTGCGACATTAACACACAATTTGTATGTATAGTAAGTATATAATGAGAATTTCGACGCCAATTGAAATTTCAAAGCAAATACGGCGTGAAATACATGTTTAGGTATTTGAATGTTAAGTATTTATTCGAGTTTATCAAATATTTTTGTGGATTTGTCTTTCGATTCCAAGACAAACAGTTGAACGCAATACTGCACTTCTAAATAAAATAATAAAATTTTATTATAAAATAGTTTTGCTTTAAAAATAGCTCAACAATTGAAATGTATTATTCAGTTTCTGAACCAAATATGAGAAATGCATTACTCAGTCGTTTCAAAAATCTATTTTATTTAACATCAAACAGAATATGTGAGAAAAATCGTAATTCAAATAAAACTTAAAAAACAAAATGTCAAATATTTAAAAAAAAAGAAGAAATTTTAGCCAAAATATTAGAATGCATAATTTAGTAAAATTTAATCGTAATTATATATTAAGGGTTGTTGATTCCTATCAATTTTTTTAAACACAGTACATGTGAATACGTAGTTAATAGAAGTAAAATCTAACAATTATAAATTATAATTTATAATACCAAATTTTTATTTAAATCACAGATGACTTAAAAATTAAATTCATATTGCAATATTTATCCTTTCTAGCAAAAGCAGAGATTGAGAAGGTCGGCTGATCCAGGGGAGGAATTTTTTTAAAAACGCTTAAAAACCCTAAATATTTATGATAAAATTATCCCCAATTTAACTGAATTTAAATCAAATTTAGCAACAATTTAGGGTAAATTTTCCAATTTTAATCAAAGAACACAAAATAAAGTTGAGATGGTGTCTTTCCGCGGATCAAATGCCAAGAAGAATTAATGCCAATTTTTAAAATTAGAGGGGATTTTTGCCTGATCTCCTTCTTCACAATCTTTGTTTTAAACCCTCCCCTGGATCGGCTGACCTTATGAATACCTGATTTTACTTACTTTAGTTTATAATTTAGTTATATTTAGTATACATTATATGTTGTGGATTATATTAAATTTACATGCATATTTAAAATACTAACTTATCAATATTTTGAAAATAAAAGTCAAAAAAGTAAAACATTTTTACCACAAAAAATAACATATAAAATGTATAACTTGTAACTTAAAACAAATTATATACAAAAAAAAAACGTATACTAAGCCAGCCAATAAGCTTGCAATTTTTTTAATTTCTGTTAAAAATTAGTTAAATATTTCTCAACTATTATTTTTCTAATTTAAATAAATTGTTTATAATTGAATTAAATCGAGTTACAGCAACAACAACAACAAACACTACAATCAAACTCGCTTATAATTAACTAAATAATTTGTTAACCAAATTATAATTGAATAAATCATAATTAACTGAATTATATGATAATTATCTTAACCAGAATAAATCAAATTATAACATTTATACTGTATTACAATTGACTAAACGATAATCAGAAAAATTTTATTTCCAATAATAATCCAAGGTAAACGATTACTAAAAATATTTTAATGCAAAACACACACAATTCGTATAACAATTCGTTACCACAATTATTATTAGAAAAAATCTTTGTATTTATAAGCCGGTGATTGAGAAAGCTGAAAGATCCAGGAAAAGGGCGCTATCAGTGGAAAGATTTTTAGAAAAAATTAAACAATTAAAGACCTAGGTGAATTATGTAAAAGATTTTTTAAATGCCTAAAATATCGATATATAAAAATTTACTTAATTATCTATGTAATTTTAATTAATCTAATTTAATTTAAACCAGAGAACGAGAAGGTCGGCCGATCCAGGGGGATTAGGGGAGGGATTTTTCCAAAACGCTAAAAAAACCTATATATTTATGATGAAATTTTGCCTAATTTAACTTAAATTAACTGGATTTAAACCGGATTTAACACTAATTTAGGGGAAATTTCCCAATTTTGGTCTAAAAATTTTTAAAAATCGAGGGGGAGGGGTACCTATTCGCGGACCAAATGCTAGGGGGGGGGGGATAAATCCAAATTTTCAAAATCAGGGAGGATATTTGCCTGATCCTTCCTTCTCAATCTCTGATTTAAACTAATTTTAATTAATTTTACTGAAATTGAACTGAATTTAGTTCTAATTTATAGAAATTGTCCAAATTCTTGTTTTAAAAAACCGCCTAAACATTGAGATGTGGTATCTTTTTTGCGTGTATACTGTAAATGTTAAAAGGAAGGAACCGAGAAAATTTATACTTCCAATATACCACATATGATTTAGCATCCGAATTCTCCGCCCTAGTTATAACTGACTTATATCATATAAGCAATGTTTAACTTAAAACATTCAATTTATTTCTCGTTCCCGGGCACCTATTTGTTACAAACGGGTTCGTTATAATCGGGTTTTACTTTTTTTTATTTTGCTTACATTTTGTTTTTTAGTTCTAAAATTTGAAGTAAGAGCAAATATTTAAATATATCAAAACAATCTTGATACAATTATACTTGCTAATTTTTTTTACTAAAAAATTGATTTTTAAAGTTTTTTCTGATAACTTTTATGAATAAATCAAAATCAAAGTAATTTTTAATAATTCAACAATTAAAATAGCATTTAATTCAACTTTGATATCTAAAAGTTATTTTATTTGAGGTTTTTTCAAAAAAATTAAATTTGAAAATCTGAACAAAATACTCGAAAAATCTAAAGCGATAAGAGTTTGGTCGCACTCTCTGTAATTGCCAACTATTATGTGTTAGTCTATAGAATCGGATAAAAGATACAGTAATTTATTATTTGATAAATTGACACTCGAGGGAGAAATAGCTGTACAAATGAAAACCATTTTGTAGTTATAGGCTTAGATTGACTACAATTTGAGCTCAAATTATGATCAGAAACAAATTATCTCAACTCAACCAGATACAATATAATGCCATCAATTCTACAATCAATAAATAATCCGAAATATTATATAAATAATTATTTCAAAAGGATTTAGACTTTGAATTAAATTTAATTGACTCTTAATATTGATAAATAATAAAGTTTAAAAATCTTAATCCGGTTAATATCTTAAAAGTAATAAGCTGCAAAACTGTTTTAGTCGTATTCTCTTCCGGTTAGTTAATTGCAATGTTTTTGTCTCGCCTTTAGTCAAAGCGACAATTCCTGACATAAAAGGAAATAATTTATAGAATTTGTAGTTTTAGACCAATCGTAAGATTGAGCCCAAAACGTCTTAAGTGCAGCTGTTCTTCAGTTCTTCAGATGAAATGATGCACTAATGAACACCAAATACTGAAGATTACAAACGATAATACTTTGAGATAAGCAAAGAGTGCAACAGAATTGTATTGAAGCTCTGATTATAGAACTGCACACAACTCTAATAATGATAAACGCATTCCTCTAAGCCTGTTCAAATTTAATCTTTGAATTCTCATTTGAGTATATTTTGGTTGAAAAAGTATAACCGACTCAAACCATATTAAAAGCAATAAAATTTTTCTACAATCCGAACCACTTTTATGCGATCGCAAAGTTTTAAGAGAGTTTGCCATAAATTTTCAACTAAGGCTCAAACTCTCGAAATCAAAGCTTAAGTTGGATTTTGACAAAAGAGACACTTTTTTCTCTTTCTATATAATACTCGATAATAAAAATAAAATTTTTCAAACATAACAAGACATAAAATGTTATCGATTGGTGAAAATAACAGTAAAAATAATGTGAATTCGAAGCAAACATTTACTCAAAAACTTTTATATTTTAAAACGATCTGAAGAAATGAACGCATCGATGAATTTCAATATAAAAATATTTTTCAACTTATTGTTCATTAAAATATATAACTCGAAAAAACATATATTAAATATATATATATTTTTTTAAATTGATTGAAAATCCAATATTTGTTGCAAATCTGGATTTGAAAGTTTAGATTCATTTCATTGATCTGTATCTTCGCAAACATTAAATGCTTTAAATAATGGGTCGAATGCTTTGAATAATGTTTTCGAATACAATACAACAAAAACAAAAATTTGAGAATATATTAGATTATTGATTAATATACTGAAAAAATCAATTTCGAAATTTTTAGAAAATTTTCCAAATAATCTATTATTTTCCTAAAAAATTTTATTACAATTTTCTTATCAAAAAAAGTGAAAACTTTTTTACAATGAAAGCGAATCTTTGAAATTCTTATCTTTATTTGTCAAAAGAAAATATTTAAGCGTTTACTCAACTCTTGGAACTTGGAGATTTTCAGAAATTTGTTTCATATTAAGGATGTCATTGATTCTAAATCTATAAAAAAAATTATTTATTTTATTTTTTCTTTATGTGTTGAAAGAGAGTGAGAAAAAAACGTTTCTTTCGAATAAATAATCATTTCTTGTCATAAAGTACTGGTTTTCCAATAGAATCCCCTTTTATGCCACAAACCGAGCCTTAGCCCAAACACCTAAACCCACACACATTCGTGCAATCGCTTCAATACCATTGAATTTGAATGAATGGATAATTTAAATAATAATGAATAACAAATAGTTTACCTAAAAGTATAAAAGATTTTTATCAAAAAAAAATTAATAAAACTTTTTAATAGGTTTTTAGTCTTGTTTATCAAATTCTTTTTGCGAATAAATGATTACTTTTTTGTAATTATTTTTTCGAATATTTATTTATTTAATAATTAATTGAAATAATTTTAATACAAATAAATTAGCGAAATGTCAGCACTGAGTGCACTGTTGGCTCACTTTTGACACATCAAGTGTTCAACACTTAATGCTTACATCGCTATTGAATTGGTTTTGATGCGAAAAGCAAAACAATAGGCACTCGAAAACTGGCAGTTCTTTCGACTTTCGATAATAATATAAAAATTCAAACTTAAAAATATTGCTATTTTTGATCAAATCTAGAAAACAGTCAAAAGTGCAAAAACACCGTAGAGTAGAGCACAGGGGTATGCGATGAGCGCCTGTTGGTTATGAAGGGACAGTGCGATGACAAACAGTTTGGAAGCACTCAATGCGCACCAGAATATGGCCATAAATGCAGATATCGTTCCGATTAGGGCTTTCAGACTGATTAGAGTCGAGAGTCCGGACAACACAACCATTGGTAGCAAACAATAGCCCAAAACAGAGACAGTGCAGGCAATCGAGATCGCAGTGTCCGGCGCAGACATCAGGTTCAGTAACATATAGATCGCCAGACATCCCAGTGCTCCCAACCCATAGATGTACCCGAAGTGCACTTTTCCCGAAACCAACAGAAGAAACCCAAAGGCCAGGCAGAAGACGAGAGGGCCGGCCAGGTCTGAGTCGTGGAGAATAGTGGCGTCGGGTTTCCGGAATGGGTTCAGAACTGCGTACGTCTTCTGCACTATTTGGTCGAAATTAATGCCCAATTCCTCGAGAAGTGGCGGTTCGTCGGCGTACGGGTCGGTCGAGCGCTGGCCCGGCATTCCTGTGAAGGGGTCCGAGTCGTACGGCCCGACCGGCGACGGACTGAACATTTGGGGAGTCATCAGATTCGTTACCATTGGTTGGTTGGGTTGGGAAGTGTTGTACTCCTGATCGCTGTAATCGAATTGACCGAATTCGTAGCCAACACTTCCGGAAGAATAGAACTGATTTGTTGAGTCATGGCCTCCGTTCTGGTTCTCGTCGTTCATATAAGACATTATTGTTTAGTAAATCAAATACTTTTTAGTATTATTCGCATTAATACTAAAAATTTATTTGAATTAAATGACAATTAGTTAAACCAAACGATGTTTTGATTTACAAAAACATAACAAATCCTCAAATGATATGTTGATTACTCACACTTTAATTACATTACAATAGCTTAATATTTTGGTACTTTTTCATATGAATCTAAGTGAGAAATCGGATTAAAACTCTATATTAAATAGTACTAAATATTTGCACTTCAAACACGTGTGTATTTTCGTTAGTCTATTCACTTCAATCGATTCGTTTCTCTTTTGTTTTTGTCGTTTAATTTCCATTTTTTAAATAAATGGAAATTAAAATCAAAATTAGTTTTTAATTGATTACAAATAAATAGTTAATTAATTGATTATAAAATGAATACAAACTAAGAAACGAATAGAATAGCAATGAATTGAGTGTCAAATGGAGTCGAAGATCACAATTGAGTCGCGAAGACACCAAAGGCGTCGAAACCGCGACAACGATCGGAGCACTTCCAATGACGGCTCCAGACGTGGGACGCACTCACAGTCACCACCACTTCACTCACGAGTTGTCATTTTGGCGAAAAACCCGAATCAAAAGCCGAGCACTCCTTCAAGTGCTTCACTTCTGAGTAGTTCCCAATCGACGACAACAACTCCAATCCAAACGATTCAAATAATTCCTTCTTTACATTCAACCCAACACAGCCACAACGTAAGCACTTCCAACACATCCATTGCTAGCTTTTCGACTACAAACAGCGCTTCGACGGCCACTAAATTGGCGCAAATGGTCGCCAACGCCAACAACCAGTCCCTGACCGACGAAACTGTCTCTGATTTGATGTCTTCGATGCCATCAGTGATGAAACTCATAGACAGCGATAGTCTTATGTTTCTCGAGAGTCCGGCCAATGATTATCTGTTTAATGAAATGATGTCTTCGTCTGGTTTTTCAGTAATATCTGCAGTTGGTTTGGAAGGGGTCGGAAAGTCTTCAGTTTTGAATCTAATTGCAAATAAAGACGTCTTTAGAGTTCACAACAATAGCAGTAATTATAGCGAAAGACCACTAAAGCACAGAACCAGAGGAATAGATCTTCACATTACTAAAGAACGACTTCTTTTACTCGACTCTCAAGTATTTGATTAAATGTTTAAATTATTTAATATTAAGACTTATTTATGATATTCATACTCTTCATACTGTTCAGCCACTACTGAGTGCGTCAGTATTGGACGAATACCTTCAGAAATCACCGCCACATTCGTCGTCGACAGGAGTGGACATCTCAGAGCCGGAGAACTATTCGTTTATGATATCACTGCAACTCTTGTCGTTTCTGTTGGCGACCTGTGATTACATAATAATAGTTTGCGATTATATGCTGGACATCCATCTGATCAAACTGATGGCCACTGCTGTGATGATGGTCGGCGACACCGCCCATAAGGCCGACATAATTTGGTATTTCCCGAACAGCAAAACCCAAATCAATCGAAACACAATCGACTCATTGCTCGGAAGATCTCTTTACGTAACCGTCATTTGTGGCGATCGGAAGCAGTTATTGAACGCAGTTATGAAAGCGCCGGCAAAACGGACTGTTGGAGAGAACGGTCGCAATTCGTCGCACACTTCCGAAAAGTCGTGGCTTTTGTCGTCTCAACGCTATTGGGAGACATCGATCAGAAAGTCTAGTCTGTATTCAGATTACGGAAGGTTTTTGCCATAAATTCTGGTAAATATTAGTCTTATATCAATTGTTTTATTGATTTTTTATTTAAAGTTTTGTTTATTTTTTTCAATCATTTTCTTTTCAAGTGTTTTAAGAAATTAAGAATATTTTTGATTAGAATTGAATTTTTGTTTCAATAAAAAATAGTTTGAATTATTTGGAAAGCATTGAGAAAATGGTTTTGTAAAGTGATTTCAAGCCATTGATACGACTTTCCCAAAGCAATATCAGAGCCGTTGAGAACAATCAATGACTTTCAGAGGTTTTTATTGTCATTGACTACAAATGGGCTTTTCATACAAATAATTAACAAAATATTCAAACATTCATTTAAAGCAAAAAATATATGTTTTTATAACAATAATAATATTTATATTTGTTTTATATATACTGTATATATATATATATATATTAATCGTTTTGCGATTTAAGCGTTTTTTTCTTTTTTTTAATTCTCTATTAATTGAATAACAAGTTATTGTTTGGACAACAATCAAGACATCAATCAATTGCCGAATTCGGTGTTTCGATATATGCCAGAGTCCGCCTGATATAGAAGAGTCGATAATATCCTCTCGTGACTGATTGTCTTCGATGGCAATACTATCTGTGGGGACAGCCGTTCGGACAGTCATTAGTTTAAAGTTTTGTTTCATTTTTTAAATATTTAATTTTAATTATTATTATTTTTTTTTGTAAAATATATTGAAATAAATTGAAATAAAATGCTTGAATTGAACTAAACTAAACTGAACTGAACTGATATTGTCTGAGCCATGTGAGGGTGTGTGGGCCGGGTGGGCATAGTGGGCATAGTGGGC
>JAQFXP010003928.1:0-11537 GCA_034693685.1 Belba bartosi | reverse complement strand
AGGAATGCAAACAAACCTAAATTCTTATTCATTTGCATATCATATTTGCCAATCTCAAGGAACCGACCATTGGCTGCCAGACATCGAACGGATGCCTAAAATAATTATTAATTACAAAAAATATTTAAATAAAATCAAAATTTCTAAAACAACTAACAGTATAATAAAAGGTCTAATAATTAGAATCTACTGTACAGTACCTGCAGTTTGTCTTCAGTAAGTGAGTTGAGCACAACATCGATGCCCTTTCCTTTAGTCACTTTCATAAACTGCTTCTCAAAGCTGGTGTCGTGAGAGTTGCCGATGCATTGGTCGGCAATTCCAAATTTTGTCTTGATAAACTCTCTCTTCTCTTGATTGCCAACAGTGACCAACACTTTACAACCCATACTCTGGCAAATAAAAATAGCCGCCTGTCCAACACCACCGGCGCCCGAATGGATAAGTACGGACTCACCCTCTCTCAACTGTCCTCTAGTAATGAGTGCATAATAAGCAGTGGTATAGACAACGGGAATAGTAGCCGCGTCTTCAAGAGACCAATTGTCGGGCACTTCCCAAAGATATTCCTTATGTGTCAATAGAGTAGTAGCAATGCCTTTGAACGGAACCATTCCCATCACCCGTTTGCCGGTATCGGTGCGTCGACCCGCGAACTCCAACCCAATAATGCAGTCAAATAGTGCCGATTCAGGGCCTGGTTGTATTTTACCCGACACTAACACCACGTCCTGTCCAAGTGTTGATTAAAATTACAATTATTATAAATTAAATTAAATCTAATTTTATAGTAAAAATACTTTGAAATTAAGAGCCGAATAGTAAACATCACATAAAACTTCTTTTGAACTTTTGTCGGTTTCGGCCAATTCGGGGAAGTATTTGTGGTGAGCGTCAAACCACTTAAGCGAAGACATGTCGCCCCGGGTCACAACATTCAAGTAGGCGTGTTCTGTATTTATGGTCTCCTGAACTTTGGGCAACGATATGTGTCGCAGAGATCCCCATTCGCTGTTGCGGTAGATATTGGTCGACAAATCCAATTGTCTTAACTCACTATATGGCGATCGATCGAAGTTTACTTTTTTCGGTAATTTGTTGTCCAAATCAAAAACGCATCGAATGTGTTGACCACCAGATTCGAGTCGTAGACAATTCGATAAACCAATTATGCCATTGATTGCACTGTCATTGGCCACAAGCCATATGTTCTTTGTATAAGAGTCTAGGTCCTTGTTTTCGGCCATTTTCTCTTTGATTACTTCCAGCCATTGCTCGCAATTATCACTCGTAATATGAATCACTTCCGTGTCTTTCAACCGTTGTCTCAACTTTCGGAATAATAGTTGAGAACAAGTGATTGAATCCGATTTACGCGACACTAATTTGAAGCCATATTTGTCGGCAAAACTTATATAGTTTTCAGCTTCAGTTGAAGACAATATCTGATCCTTGGGCTGACGGTCTATCAGTTCAAAAGTTGCAATTTCTGGTGGCGTTAAAATGTGTCGAAATGTAATCAACAAAAATCCGTTTTCCTATTGTTTTTAATTAAATATAATTTTATTAAATTTTTTCGAAAAAATAATATTTTTGTATATTTTCTACTTTAATTGAATCACTAAATGATTTGATCTGTTCCTCAATCTTCCATTTATTTACAATAGAGTTATTTGTTTTGCAAACCAACAGATCTATTGAAGTGATATCTTTGATAAAGTGCTGCGAGTTTTGTAGATCCCATTCAAGCGTTTTCAAGCCATAGCTCTTGAGATCGTCCGGAAGTGTATTTGGTGTCGGATTAGCGACGGTATAGTCAAAGCTTAAGACAGCGATTGACGAGTGTCTCAATGTGTTGATTAGAGTCGGCGCTAATAAGTGGTTGTTTGGACTTATTTCCAAAACCTAATCAATCGAATCCATTCAAAAACATAGTTTAAAACTAATTTAAAGCAAAATTCAATTCAAACCAAACCTTAAAACTCTTATCAATACTATTCTCCAAAATCAAATCAAGTGATGGTCTGAGGAATCGCTCGCAAACAAACATCGAATTGATGTAATCAAGTGATATATCATTATCTCGTTTATCGAAGATCTGTTTGAGAGCAGTGTCAAATTCAACCACATGTTTGTCGTCGTCTTTACCCACAATTATGTTACTGTTTTCGTCGATCTTAAGCGCCAACAACTCGTTGATCACTTTCAACAGAATCTGATTACTCGCCTCTTCTTTGCGATTAATGTATTTGTCGATCACTTCCTGGTCAGCCATCTTATAGCCATTCATCTTAAGTTTGCTAACTTTGGGACTCATTTCTGTCAATCTCTGGCCCAAAGTACAGCAAACCTGAATGTATTCAACTAAACTCTTCCTATCATTTGGTTCAATAGCATTCTCCTCATTGTTTGCCACAAATTCATACTTTTCGAGAGCCAAACCCTGTTGTCCGGGTCTTCGCGGAACGTTGACCGGAAGAAAGCCTTTAATTTCCAAACCTTTAATTCAAGAAAAGAGTAAAAATCTGTTTAAAACAAATTAAACAAAAAATATTTTATAAACGATTTGTATTTTAATTTTGAATACCTTTAGTATAAATAGTACGATAGTCCAAATCGAAGCCAATGGGCACTACAGACACCTTTCCCTCGTCGTCGGCATTCTTCTCGAGTGCGAGATTGGAAATACCCAATAACTCGGAGGCCATGGACTCCTCGCCCATCTTGAGCGTGGCCTTAACGTTTTCGGTAATCAATTTGTTTGTTTCCTTCTTCTCGTTCTCTTCTAAGTTAGGGTTCATCTCATTAACCATTACCTCTCCCGGATTGAACTCATCCTTTTCGGTGTAGTCCTCCAAACGCTTTTCGTCGTATTTTTTGCGATTACTTTCATTAAAATAGAAGAAGTCTTTCGTCTCTTCGAAAATCTGTTCTTTGTCTTCGACTTTCTTCGCCGATTCAATCGCATCAAACAATATGTTCGGATCGCAAATAATGCGTTGGAAACCAATTGGTATGAATAGAGTGCGAATCGGTAGTGCTATTAGTGCTAAGTGCATAACTGAGTCCACAAAACTGACCCAATGGTCGGTCCATTTGGCCTTTCCTACAATGCAATACAAACACAACAAACATTGTTTTGTTTAAACTTTTATTTAACATAAATTTCTATTATTATTCACCTCTTTTGCCATCACCCCTGGCCTCTATAAGGCCCTGGAATTTGGGTCCGTAATCGTAACCACGAATTCTCAACTCTTTATAAATATCTTTATTCGAGAGAATCTCTTTGAGGTCGTCCTCATCCTCTTCCTCGTCAACCACTTCCTCCAACTGGTCCTGAAATTCAAACATTTGCTCTTCGGGTGACGACACTCGACCGGTGGCCGCAATTTGGTTGCCTTCAGATATAGTGAAATCGCCGGTTCCGTCAAGTATTCGAACCGTGAATTTCACTTCATTTCCCTCTGAGAGTAGAGTTGGTCTAAAAAATCTGTTTAAAACAAATTAAATAATAAATATTTCAAATTAAGAAATTTTTAACAATTTGTATAATTTACCGAACGTTCTCGAAAACAATTGGCGTCTTCTTCCAGGGCTGTCCCCTGAGAGACGCAAATCGCCTCCAGACCAGCATTAGATAACCAGTGGCCGGGAATAACATCCTGCCATCAATTGCATGGTCTCTAAGGAAAGACCAATCGGCGTCAGTTATGGAGAACTTCATCGAATAATCAGAAGCGGTTCCAAAGTTATGATATTCGGGATATTTGCGGACTTCATGAGACGCCGAGTGATCCCATTGGATGAGAGAACTCAATGATTGGGTGCCGCGAGAAACCGGAAACTCGACTTTCGGATACAAGTTTTCAATACTTGGATTAATTCCCAAACAATACAACTGTCCGATTGACGACAAAAAGTACTCTAAATTATCGGCTTCTGTGCGCTTCATAAGACCCGAGTAGGTCAGAGACGGAAAGCACCGCTTGAATATGGATTCAAAGAGTGAATGCGGCGCCACTTCAACCACATTCGCGTATTTGGGAACTTGTCTCATGCCTTCGTGGAACAGCACTTGACTTATTAAGTTGTTTGTGAAGTATTCGGCTAAAACGCAAACGCAAACACAAATTCAAAGTCAATTTCAAATCTAATTAATTTTGTATTTAAGACTCAATTCAAAAATGCAACCATCACTGCAATACCTGACGCAAACTTAGCCATCCATTCATTTTGCTTGTCTTCGGCAATGGAAGTCGAGACCCACTTTTCGGACCGAATTTTCGGCTCAGGAATTATTTTATTGAGCGCCTGTAGTAGTTGTGGCGCAACTGAATTCATGAAAGGGCTGTGATATGGAAAGTCACCGCCGGTTACTTGTCTGACGAATATGTTCTCTGACTTCAACTGTTCGATAAACTTATTCATATTGTCGGTCAGACCCGAAATGGTCACCGAATCACTTCCGTTATGACAGGCGGCAACTATACCTTCTGGACATCGTCTAATTGTCTCCTCCCACGACAGTCCCACTGCCGCTAACATTCCTATTATTAGATATCAAGAAAAATATTAATTTAGTAAAAATTGATTTCAATTTATTATAAGTTAAACCAAACCTTTGGGCAGTTTAGCCGTTTCGACAATCTTTCCCCTCCAGTAAGAGGTGAGTATTGCCTGCTCTCGGGTCAGACACTTGTCGGCGTAGGCACAACCGACTTCACCAAACGAGTGGCCAATTATGCCCTCGTATTGAATGTCGAACAAAGACAACAAATCGAATAAAGCGATTTGCATCGCCGTTATGGCCACAAAAGGATTCGTCACATTCTTCTTCAGGTCTTCCTTGTCTTCACTCAACAATAGTTGCATTAAATCAAAATTCAATGGTTTGAGTGCTTCGGCACAGGCATGAAGTGATTGGGCAAATACAGGAATCGCCATTAAAGCTTTGGTCATACCTGTCCACTGACTGCCCATACCTGAGAAGCACAACCAAATTTGATTGCCTCGTCCTATAGAAACAGACAAAACATTTAAAAACTATTCCTTTCAGTCATCTGTTTCCTCCCAAACCCTAACATACCGGCACTGGCTATGGATTTATGGCTGTAATTCAATTGAGTTGTTCCGTCTTCTTTGATTTCCTCCTTAATAATCATATATCCTCTGAACGGAAAACCTGCCGAACCTTTAGGCGCCTGTGATTTCATCGGTTCCCCAATCAGAGCCAAGAAGTCTCGATTAGCCTTTTGGGGGTTTTTCTCAATAAAATCGAATATATAATTGATAGCGTCTTGAGTTCTGCCGCAAACATTCACCAATCGGGGAATGGGATCAACAATTTTGCAGTAATCTGCATCAGGTTCCTTATCCCAACTCTTGAGTAGAGCATGGGCGTTTACACCCCCGACTCCAAACGAGTTAACTCCAACTATGCCCGACTCGAACGGCGTGTTCTTTATTACTGGAACAAGAGTTCTGTTGCAAATCACTTCAATTTCGGGTTTGGCCTCTTGGAAGTGAAGGTTCGCAGGAATGCACTTATTTTCGAACATAACTATCACTTTTCCGAGTGAGTTGAGGCCAGACGAGCCCTCAGAGTGGCCTAAATTACTCTTAACGGCTCCTAAAAGTAATGGTTCCTAAAATAATAGATAATTAAAAGTTATTAATTCATAAAAATCTATTAATTTTCAAAATATTTCAATACATTTCTGTCCCGACAGTACGCGTCGGCAATAGCTTTGGACTCTTGAGGATCACCGACATTAGTGCCGGTGCCGTGAGATTCAAAGAACTTGATGTCGAGTGGATCAACGCCGGCCTCTTGATAGGTCTCAATCATTAGATCCCTTTGTCTTAACCAAAACGGAGAGAAGAGTCCAATGGATTTGAAGCCATCGGTGTTGACCTTTGCGTGAATTACAGTCGCGTAGACTCTCTTGGCCTGAGAGCGGCGCTGCAGTAGAAGACAACCGACAGTCTCAGAGCGAACAAAACCGTCGGCGCGTTTGTCCCACACTTTGCACTTTCCGTCAGAGGCCAAAAGACCGATGGCTGAGTAGACGTGGTTGGAGAATGGCGCCTGCACCAAGTTGCCGGTGCCGACAATGGCCATGTCGCAGTTACCGGTCCGCATCTCCGCCACCGCGTTCTGGAGCGCCACCATTGACGACGAACAGGCGGTGTCGATGAGAGTGGACGGCCCGTGCAGGTCGAACATGAATGAGATTCGGTTCGCGTACAGCGCTTTCGAACTGCCGTAGACCCAAAGCGCCGCCTCTTTGCGCCGACAGTCCTCGAAGTCGTTCTGCGGATACCCATCGGCACACGCTTTCCGTCAAACAGTTAGTCAACATATTATTAATTATTTTATTTATTCAATAGTTTTTTATCCAAAATGGATTAGTTTACAAATACGTAACTTAAATGTCTAAATAAATTCAACCCTTTTTTCCAGTTTATAATTAATGTGAATGTATTTGAATAAATTAATACTTTATTTAAAACACACTTTATTTTAATTGCATTACATTATTACTGAATATGATTAATATTTAAAAATTAGCTAGTCAAGCCAAGATGTAATAATCTTAATATTCAAGTAGAATATTTAGCTTAGTAAATTATTATTATTAAAGTTTATTTTGTTGTAATTAAATTTATTATATAATAACATTGAACAGACTTGATAAAAATTTGATAATTTATAAGTTCAATCATTTGTTTATCTAATTTTAACATGTCTTAATCATTAGAACATTAATTTTAAATAGTTATTCAAATTATTTAATGTTAATAACCAACACGTGTTATTATTTTTAATAAAAATTATTTATTAATTTGTATATTCTTAATATAGTGTTTGTTTACCTGCAAGTTTTTGTAATGATAAAAATAATTAACTTATTAATCGTATTTCTATTTGTATTATTTAATAAATTTAAATTGATGAATTATGGTTACAGTTGACTGTCTAAGGCAACTATAGACTTTGTTTTAGATGCATTTAACTAACATAAAAAGCAATTTAAAACTATTTATAAGAAATTTCCATGATTTAATTTTTATTAATCTGTTTTTAATAACTTGAATTTTTCATTACTCTTTGATAAATATTTTCAATAAATATTTACAATACAAATATTTTAATACAAATTTTAAAAGAAATCCTTGATATTAAAAGAAAATTGCAACAAAAAATTTAAATAATTATAATTTAAATGTTTGTTATGCAAAAAAATTTCACAAAATTAACACTTATTTAAAGAGAAATTTATTGCTTTGAAAGCTAAAAATATATACATGTAAGTTATATGTATGATAAAAAAAAATTACCTGCTGTAAAAACACATTAATAATAATTATTATATATATTATTTGTTTATTGATATTAAAACCTTAATGTCAGTTAATGAGACAATTAAAGAGTTTGCTTACGTTTGTGTAATAAATTTTAAAAATAGCAACAAAAAAAAGTTTAGTACAAATCGAGTGCATTATATAAAAGAACTGAACAAAATAAAAAGCAATATAATGCTAAATTTATCTATAAATTCCGAAAATTTCATAAATTATATATTTCAAAAGAAACTTTTTTTTATTTTACTCAGTATTAAACCTTTAAATTAGATTTTGAAAACATTGTTATTGTAAAATCAATGACAAATAGATTAAAATGCATTAAGAATTCCCCGAAATATAAAAATATAATAATTAACATATTATTTATTTCATACTCTATAAGAAATTTTGCGATTTAAATTAAATAAAATTATATCAATTTTTCAAAAATAATTACTAGATTTTGTTTTTAGTGCATAAGCACGAAATCTGTACCTTATTATTGCAATTGATATTGATAAATTTTAATGTTTTAAAATGTGCATTTTTGATTAAATTTCAAATTATCCATTGTTAATTTTTATTTTAAGGGATTGCTTATATGTCATATTTAAATTTTAAGATCAAAATAAACATTTAAAATATTAAAATTAAGTTTTTAGACACATTAATCTAAAACAAAAACTGTTAACATGTTGATTAAGATGCTGGCACATTTTAATGCTATTTTTAATTGTTATGTTTTGCATTTAAAAAATTTACTCTATTAATAGTTTAAACAAAATTAATAATTGTATTTTTTAACAAGCAAAAAGATTTTTGCAATTAAAGAATAAAATTTTATTAGTATAATTTGAGCCAAAAATAGTTTTAATAAATCACACATGTCAACTGAGCAATAATTATGTTTTTAAAATTGATAATTATAACGTATAGAAATTTTGACAATATTTATCTAAAATACAAATAACTAGTTATTAATGTATAACAAGTTACTTTTATTAATGCATTCTTTGTCATTCACATTGAAAAAAGTCTATTATCAATGTTACAATAATACAATGTTAAACAACGCTATTTTTAATTGAAATATAGCCAAGCATCTTATTTTGAAGTCTACGATCTACATTCAATTTAACGCATTTTCCTCCCGTTCCCCATCATTAATTTCCTAATCTGTCTCTGATTTAAATTACTCTTTGTTACAACCATAATCAAATTTAAAAATAAAATTTCTTTTGTTTCCATTTAACAAAAAGTCTAATATTTTAAATGATTTATTGTTAAGAATAAAATTGTTTTTATTTTGTTTAATATATTAGTATTACTAATACTAATTTCTTAGCTTAAAAATTTGTTCTGGTATTTAAGTTTATAAAAATTGTTGAAATTGTGGTTTATTACAAAAAATTTATATCACATCTAATCAAATTAAATATCTACTAAACTAGTTTTAAAAACAAAAGTTTTATATATAATAACAAAAATTAATTAATAGTAAACAAAGTCATCAATTTATTAAAAATGTAGTATTAATAAAAAAAATTTAAAGATTGCAAGATAGATAATTATATCGATTACTAATTGTAAGAGATAAAAAGCACAAATAACTGTGCCTGGAAAATTTGTTATAATAAAACAATTAAAATACTTTTATTGTCAATATTCTACTCATATAAAATTAATTATATATTATAGTCAAAAATTATCAATAATTACAATAAATGTTAATTTTAGTAGTTTTGTCTACTTTTTTTTGCATTTACAGTAAAACAATTGACTAGTATTGAATAGTGACTACAAGTTTATAGTAATTGTACTCAAAATACTAATAAACTCTCTTGGTTACATAAATGTGTTTATATCTGTCTATTTTTATTGATAGTATTAATTAAAAATATATTAATTTTTTAAATTCTTATCTTTTTTTAAAATTATTCTAAATAAAAATTAATTTTTTAATATACGGTATTTTGATGTGTAAACAGTTAACCAATAAAACAAATAGCTTGTTTGAAATGCTTTAATAAAAATATTCAATAAAAATTAAGAACAAAAAAATGAGAAAAGTAGAATATGTCAAATACAATTATAATATCAATATATCAATTTTTTGCAAACCTAATCAAACTTGTTGACATTAGTAAATAAAGCATAACTTATCAATAATATTATTGCCAAAATATATTTCCTAGTTATTCACAATGAAATTATTTAGATAAACAATATATAACATAAACAACACTAAAATTTAAACAACTCACTTTTAATTAGGGATTAATACAGAAACAAATAATTGTACCGAAAACTAAAGATCAAACTCCAGACACTTTGATTGTCAATTAGATACTCTAAAAACTAAGCTATCAAATTTATTATTATATTGTAGCACTAGCTAAATTTTTAAAAATTAAATGCTATTTTTATAAAATTAAATGCAATTTCTAAAAAAATGCCAACCAATTAGAAATTTCAAAATTAATTTAATAAAAAGTAATAGAATATGAGTACTGACCGACTGTATTGATGCCAATGTAAACTCCGGTACGACTGCCTCGTAGTGTATGCGGATTAATGCCGGCGTCACATATGGCCTCATAAGTGGTCTCCAGAAGAATGCGAGCTTGTGGATCCATTGCTGACGCCAATAGCCCAAATGTGCTAAAGAATACCGAATCGAACTTGTCAATTTCTTTTAGTTTACCGCTTCTACACCCGATTCCGTCGTTTAAGTCTTTTTGTTTAGTAAAAACATTTAAAATATTAGAACTTATTGTAAGTTAAACTAATTTGCAAACCATTAGGCCATCGACGGTCATCTGCGGTAACCATATCTATATTGTTGAAGAGATTACTCGCGTATTCATCCATATTATCCGATTCTGGAAATCTGCCGGCAATGCCACTGATGACAATGTCTTCATTCATGTCATACACGGGCTTTCGCCGCACTTCCGGCCGGGGATATTCGACAGCCGTGCTCATACCTTCATACATGTTTAAATGTTTGTTTAATGTTTAACTCAATACTATTTTTGCAAAATTATGTTTTAGTAAAAGTGATTAAATGTTGTTAAATCATTAGTCAATAATTGCAAAAATAAATAGCTTTTATTCAAATAATAGTTAAACTTTTAAAAAATTGTTTTGAAATTGCAAGCATTGCTATAAAGCGTATTTTACAGAAATATATATTTTTAAAATATATTTTTTTAATAAATAAGTTTTACCTTCAGCTCCTTCGGCAAAACTCCGATCTTTTGGAGCGTTATTATTAGTATCCACGTCCATTTTCAATTTATTCTATTCTTTCAGGTTAAATTCTTATTAAGACTTTTTGTTAATTAAAATTTTAAAGAAAGTATTTTTATTTGACAATTATTTTACCACTAAACAAATTAGTTAGTTGAGTTAGATATAACTCAAAACTTTTTTCAACTGCAGAACAGTTTAAGTAAAATCAAAATTTATTAAATTAAAAATTTTTAAAATAATAGATAACACAAAAGATTAGACTTTTGTTAGTTTAAAAAAGTTAAAAATTAAGAGATGTTCTCAACTCGAATGCAATTGAGTGAATGGATGCAAATCAGACAAACAATCCGATATATTCTGTATATTTGAACTTAAAGTTCTTTTGCTTTCACTTTTAGTCCAGAGACTATACACAAGAATAAAGAATTTTTTAATTTTATATAATTTTTGACCAACATTTGCCTCAAGGGTTTTCTTGTCCATAAAAAGTTGTTCGACTGCCAACACATTTACAGTACATTCAGTGCCAGTGTCTGTCCTTTTAGTCGTTAGCACTGGAAGAGCTATATTTTATTTTATTTTCCATCAATTCTATTGAACTAATAGAGTCGAACATTAGAGACAAAAAATATGATGAAAACAATTATTTAACGTTTGAAACAATATATAGCTTTGATTTCGATTCGCTATTGGTTTTGATGACGATTACTAAAACTTGTTTTTATTCTTATTCTTACAATACTTTTTACTCTTTTACTTTCTCTCTTTTTCTTACTCTCCTGTTCTCTCTCCCCTGCTTTCTCTCTCTCTCTCTTGCTCTCTCTTGCTCTCTCTCCTGCTCTCTCTCTCTCTCTTGCTCTCTCTTGCTCTCTCTTTCTCTCTCTTGCTCTCTCTTGCTCTCTCTCTCCTGCTTTCTCTCTCTCTCTCTCTCA
>JAQFXP010003927.1:0-11538 GCA_034693685.1 Belba bartosi | reverse complement strand
TCCCCACACTTCGGGTATTTACGCCAATTCGGGTTATTCTCATCCAAATCGGTTACAACGACTGGAACTCCTTTTCGAGTGATTTCGGATATATTTGAATAACAATTTCCGAATTTGATTATCAGATAATCCGTTCCATTGATTGTTTGTTTGTACGCCTTATCGATCACAACCCGAGGATATCCGCTATTGTTGTATAGATAGGGATCGAAGGCATTGAACGGACAGTATTTGTTGGCTTCGAGTGATATCCCGAATGGATTCACATTTTCGGTTATCTTTTGATATTTGAATTTGTTTTACAATTAATATAAATATTATTTAAATTATTCCTTATTTTCAAACCTGAGTCAAGACTACTGGGAATGAGAAGAGCAGAAGAAATGTTCGAATTAAAGACATTTTGATTTGTATACTCTTTTGACTAATATTAATAAATAAAATTGAATAAATCGTTAAATAATTTAAAATAAATTATTTGAAACTATTTAAACTAAATTATGAAATCATAATATTAAAATATATATGAAATTAAAATGTGCGCGACTTAAGTCATTTTCGGATTAACTTTTGTTATTTCAATAGTTTTTGTTATATTTGCGTTAATTATGTCGATTCATAAAAGTTTGTTGTCTTAAGAGTCAATGTTTTGCTTGTTTTTTAGCCAAAATTAGGTAATATTTCTTAAATCAGTTTTGAATCCAGTTAACTTATATGAAATTTAGTTTAAAACTAATTAAACTAGGCAAAATTTTATCATAAATATATAGTTTTTATTGCGTTTTTGAAAAAATTTCCATTAATCTCCCCTAGGTTATTTTCTTCAAAATATTGATGAAAATCCCAGCCCTGCTTCCCCTGAATGGTCAACTTTCCCTGAAGAGTACTTATAATTAGCAAGCGTTATTAAAAAGTTTTATTTATTATTAATTCCTTTATTCGTCAAAAATATTAACCAAATAAAAACTTAAAAGAAAGCACTAGATTGTATTTTCGACTATTATGTCGATATGCATTTTCGGTTCTTTATCTATCGGTACAATATTCGGCGCTTCGATCAAAGAGTCGTATTCTATGTTAAGTTGAGTCAAGTTTAATAGATCTCTCACTCGAGGCCTAACTCGACGTCCGTTTTCATCGAAGAAATTAAACGTTTGATCTAAGAATTGGTTGTCTTTCAGTAAAATACAGCCTAATTTGAGCCACGACTCAAATATACGGTCCATTTGAGCATGGTGAATGTTGAATACGGGGTCAAATGTTGAATTACATGCATTAGACATTACACCGTCCGGTCCGCCAACTTTCATATGAACAAAAAGGTGTGGCAACATATCACCAAGCCCTTAAATCAATTAAATTCACAATAGTTAGTTTTATTTATTGATAAATTGTTATTAGAAAATGTTATCATGCAAACATAATAATTTAACATAGTATATGTTGAAGCCATTTTAACAAAAATGGTCATTATCGCTTATACCGTCATGCTGCTATATGTGGGGTATTACGGTAATTATTATAAATTTTTATTATCAGTAAAATTTGACTGATTTATTAGAAGCTTAAAATTTCAAAATTTGATAACAAATTTGACAAATAATTTATATAATTATAACGTAATTTAACTGAATTTAAACAAAATTAAGTTATTTTAACAAAGGTTAAACCAAATTTAGCAATACTTTCAAGTTTTTTAATTTAAACCAACAAACTCATAAAACTTGCCCAATGCAGCTGGCTAAGATAGTAAAAGTTTGGATAATTATTAGCAAATTAAAATTTAAGAAGAATAAATGCAAATTTTTAAAATTGGAGTAAATTTTGTCCTGATTTTCTTTTTTGAAACTTTGCATAAGATAGACATTATATAAATTTTTAAAAATAAAATTTCACCTAGAAATTTTGGTAGTATTAATTACAAGTTTTAATATAAATATTTCAAAAATCTTTTAACAAATTAAAATTTAATAATAAAACTGTACGTTTTAAAAAAATATATATTTTATTATTTTATATTAAAAAGTTCAATTATTAAAATAATTACTGTAATTAAAAATAATATAAATAATTTATTGCCTTTGAAAATGTTAATTGCTGCAAAAGTCTTTATTGTAATTTAAGTTATTTAAAATAATATTTTCTAATTATATCAATTTTAACAAAATATTTTTAATTTTTTAATAACCAATTTATCCAAAAAAAATTTACAAAATTTTGCAACATTCAGATAATAATTGCTATATTTAAAAAAATTATTTTTTTAAATTTGTTTTAAAAATTTATGTTTTATTAAATTTCATTAAAAAAACATTTTACTTGTCCCGAAATTTTGAAGTATGAAGTATTAAAAGTTTAATATACAGTATATGTTAAAATTTATAGTAATTCAATGTACAATCCTTATAACGTTAGATTTTATTTTTTATTACATATGTCTATTAAATTTTGTACTAATCATATAAAACATTATAAATAATAATAAAATAAACTTAATTTTCAATATAATAATGCATTAATTTTTAGGATTTAAAATAATTAAATCGTACTCAATGACAAAATTTAGTCAGATGCATTTTGAGTACAACATTTAAACTGAACATATTGAGTACGTGCAAGTTTAAAACACTATTAACGATTTATAGTTAATTTTGGTTATAAATAATAATAATAATAATAAGATAAACAAATTAGTTTGAGTGTACAACACGAGTAACACGAATAAACTTTTACTTCATATAGTATGAGACTTATTTTTGCCACTAAGTACGGATCAATTATTTATAAGCAGAGATTGAGAAGGGGGGGATCAGGCAAAAATCTCCCCTGATTTTGAAAATTTGAATTTATATCCCCTAGCATTTGGTCCGAGAAAAGGTACCCCCCCTCGAGGGTTTGCAGGCCGCCGAAGGCGGCCAACAAATTTTTTGGATTTTTTGCCCAAAATTAGGAAATTTTCCCTAATTTGGTGCTAAATCCGGTTTAAATCCGGTTAAATTAGGCAAAATTTTATCATAAATATATAGGTTTTTTGAGCGTTTTTGGAAAAATCCCCTTCCTGATCCCCCCTAGGTTTTTGGACAAAATTTTGGAAACCCCCCCCCCCTGGATCGGCCAACCTTTTCAATCTCTGTTTAAAAGCCAAAAATTAAAATGACTTTCTGCTTATATACATATATTTTTCCAATTTTTAACTTTAATTTGCTATGGCAAACACTTTATTAGTTATAAACAAAAGAACAATAAGTTTTTTCAAATCAAATTAATTTATAATTTAATTATTGTTGCAAGTAAAATTCCAAAAATAATATAAACAATAGATATACAGATTTAAGAAATGTACAAAATTAAATTTCAAATAAACTCAATTCCATTTGTTTTTCAATCCAATCGCTATATTTGAAAACTCTAGTCATAACAGTTGTGGGATTTTTAAATGCAGCATCGATAAAACTGGCTATGCCAATTGCGTGAGCCCGGTTATTTAAATACTGTATAAATGGAGAACCGGAATCGCCTAAAAATTAATTAAATTTTATAATTAAAAATAAAACATTCATTAAAATTACAATTGTAAGCTCCTTTATAACTTTTAAATGTGGCCAGTCCTGGTGAGAAGTTAGAAATAACACAAAGTTGTTTGCCTATAATAGTTTTATTTTTTACATAATTGTGCCATCATCCCAATAGTAACGTGTTTCATTAAAAGTTAGATTGCATTTATCATTCGCCAAAATTAATTCGTTAATCTGTTGTAAAAACCATGTTTTTGAGTGTAGGTCCATCGGAGCAGTGCGACCCCAACCGGCGATTGTTGTCCAACCCGTCGGTTTAAAATTCGTTTCCGGAAAACAAATACTATTGACAACAAACCGATTGTTTTCTAATTTGAATTCAATAGGTTTTGCCGTTTTAATCAATCCAATGTCATTATACAAGTTTATGTCATCAAAATTATCATGTGCTTTTTCCCATTTTTTATATAAAATTCCAGGAATTAAAAAATGTTCTGGGTCGTAAATATTATTATATTTACTTTTATTTTGATAATCCAATTTGTTTGAACCAATTAAAAGTTGATCGAAACTATTAATTCTAAAAATATTTATCAAAAAATTTAATGATATGATAGTATTGTAATAAATTCACATAAGATTATTACTGTATATTTATTTATTAAACAAAACAAGAAACTCTTAAATAAAATTTGTTAATTTTTAATGATGATTTTTTGAAAATTATTAAATAAAATGTTAAAACTCTAACAATGAGTAGGGGGTTTAATCAAGTTAAATTTTGCCTTTTTTGCCTCAATTTTTAGATCATACTAAAAAACAGCCAACAGCAAATTTATAACCCCCGATAGAAATTTTTTAGTATTTTAAATAAATCATTCAAAATTAGGATAAATTGATTTTTATAGCTAGATAGTCTAGAATAGTTTTATAATCATTTAAAAAGTATTTAATATATTGACCTAATGATTAGAGTGTTGAGCTTTTAAAAAGATAGACCAAATTCAATTCAACAAAGCTAAATTTTTTATACTAGATAATTTTTTATTTTAATAAATTTATTTATTTATTGTACTTATATTATAATTATAGAATTTGTTTTGAGAAAGTCGGCCAATCCAGGGGAATCAATGGAGGGATTTTCCCCAAAATTTTTGCCATAAACCTAGAGGGGAGCAGAGAGAGAATTTTTTCAAAAACGTTAAAAACCCTATATACTTATAAAAAAAATGTTGCTTAATTTAATTAGTTTTAATTGTTTTTTACATAATTTTATCTCGATTTAAATTGAATTTAGAAACAATTTAGAGAAAATTTTGTCATTTTGGACACAAAATTCTTCGGCGACCGGCAAAAAGGCGAGGAAGTATCTTTTAGCAGACCAAATGTTAGGGGAAATAAATGCAAATTTTCAAAATTAGTAGGATTTTTGCCTGAGCACCCCTTTACAATGCCTAATATAAACCCTAAAAGATAATTTTGTTAAATATTTTGAGTTTTAATCCCTTTAGATATTACAAGATTTACTGATACAGAATAGGTGTAATAAAGAAATCAGTCATCCTTTAACATAACGAATTTCTCAATTGAATATTAGATTTAGTTAAAAACAGAGATTCAGAAGGGGAAGATCAACCAAAAATCCCCCCTGATTTTCAAAATTGGGATTTATCCCCCCCCCTAGCATTTGGTCCGCCAAAAGATACCCCCCTCGAGTTTTCGGCGGCAGGCAAATTTTTTGAATATTTTTGCCCGAAATTAGAAGATTTTCCCTAAATTGGTGCTAAATCCGGTTTAAATCCAGTTAATTAAACTAAATTTAGTTTAAATTCAGTTAAATTAGAGAAAATTTTATCATAAATATATGGGTTTTTTGAGCGTTTTTTGAAAAATCCCTCCCCTGATCCCCCCTATGTTTTTGGCCAAAATTTTTTGGAAAATCCCCCCTTTAATTTCCCCCTGGAGAATCCGACCTTCTGAATCCGTGGTTAAAAGCAGTTGAAATATTGTTAATTATTTTGTGATTGATATTAATATTAATAATAAAATTTTGTTAATTAATTAAAATTATAGTTTGAATTGTATTAGTGGTAGAATGTCTACATATAATAAGAGAAAATCTTATTCTATAGATGAAAAGTTAAAAGTTTTAAAAACATTAAAGTAAAACAATGGAAATAAAATAAAAACAACTAACTACAAACACTTTTTGTGGTAACCATGAGGTTTTGTTAAATGATAATCATACAAGAATCAGACGACGATTTTATTTTTAATTTCAAAGACTATTGTTCTATATAATTATATCTTAAGTTTTATTATTTTTAAAAATTTATAATAAAATTATTTTAAGACTAAAATTTTGCATACCTCACTCTATATGGGAAAGCTTATAAAACCATATTGGCTTTTTTGTAATTAGAGTCAAACTTATTTATAAGGGCATGCAAGTATATGCGCGAGAATGCGGTAATTTTTAAATTAATTATTTATTATTGAACCTAAAATAAAATTAACTAACTTAAATATATTAACTTACATACAATGAGCGGCAGTTAAAATAAAATTTTTATTTATTATAAATCCTCCGCAAAAATGAAGATAGTTTTCGGTTAAATTCTTTTTAATTAAAAGGTTGATATTTTTTGATAGTGTTTTATGAATAGAAACCATCCAGGGATATTCATGATCTGGTGCTTGATTTCCTTGAACAATTCTCGAATTTATGTTATCTAAATTAGTTAGACCACAATGTGGCAAGTTAAGTGCATTTCTTTTCGAATTGTTCGCTTCTTTTTCACATAAATACAAACAATTATTGTTTTCTTTACAAACATTATTACATTCATTACATTCAATGAATATTTTGTTTAAAAGAATAAAAGTTGTTATTAGATTTAAATTTATTTTTATCATTTTTAATTTATTTTAAAAATGGTTTTTTTTATTAATAACAGATGTTTTAATAAATTAATTTAATTTAATGATGTCAAGTTTATAGGTTTAGATGATTAAATTTCAAGAGTTTAATATAGGGGGGGGGGAATTCAACACAACAGCAAATGTCTAAATTATTAATATTAAATTTTAATATTTGATTTTTTATACATTTGGGTTTTTTAATTACGATCTCTACATTTAAAAAACAACACCAGAATAATTTATACTGCCAGTTAAGTTTTGCTTTATTTTAATTAGTAACCAATGTTTAAAAAGTTTAAAATTTGTAATTATATATAAAAAGCGTCGTTTGAAAGGATGGGGATTTTAGCTGAAATTTCACTAAAATTAGTAAAAATATTAATCAAATATTATTAATTAAAATAATAACTTTTTAATGAGCCCTATTGTACAGGTCTACAAACAATAAATCGATCACTTTTGAAATTAAATAAAAATTTTATTAATAAATATATTTTATTTTTGATTTTAGTTATGAAGACTCTTATTATAGTAGAAAAGCTTACATCTTTCAGTCAATTATTTTATCCCTTTATTAATGATATTTTGCGGTACTTTCATGACTTCAATAAAAACCACTTTTTAAGCCCATTGATTGTCTTAAATATTGACTTTCGAACTTTGTATTTGAAATACCCCCAAAATAAATAATCGATGTTTTAACACAGTTGGCCATTGATTGCTGTGTCATTGGGTTTGGGTTTTCAGTCATATGTTTAATTTTCAAAATTTGTGATTTTGAAAGACTGCACTTTTTACCTATATTTTCGGGTTTATTCACAAAATTTTGATTATTTTCACAATTATTCCTAATCCTGGATATCATATTTAATAACATATTAATTTTCACCTTCTTCAGCCAATTCTTAATTACTCTATGAGAACATTTTTTTTTTAAACACTGAAATTCTAGTTATACTTTCGGGACTAAGATTTAAAGCCATTTTGTTTGTTTTTAAAAATTAATTTACAGTTACTCAAAGTTTATTGTATGACTTTTAATCTGACACTAAATATGTATGTCTCAATTAAAAATAAAGTTATTTATTTTAAGTTTAAAAGTGATCGATTTATTGTTTGTAGATCTGTATATATTCTATTATAAAAGTTTTAAATTTTATTTAAATAAAGTGTTTCCTAAATATGATGTTTTGATTGCATTCTTGTATTTCCACTAAATATTTCATTCAATAGACTGAATGTGAGACAAACCTCAATACAAATGAACATAAAATACTTCAATTAGTTTTTGTTAAATATTATTTGAACTATAATTACATTACATAATTATAAATTAGATAAATATTACAAATTAGACCTTGTAATAAGAAATTAGGCAAGTTTAAAAAATAAATAACTAATTAAAAAAGTTTTTATTATGCATAATTTATGTACTTCTAGAATGGCTCTTTGAACTATTAGATTTTATATATTTGGCATTTGAATACAAAGCAATATTATTGCAAATGCGAAGTAATTGTAAATAAATAGATTTTTATGCATTAATTATTTGATAAACAATTAATTGTAAGTTTAGTTCAAATTATGTTCAAATCGTTGACATTTTATCAGCTTTTGGGCGAACTATTGAAACCAAAGAGTCTGAGTATGTCTTGAAATACAACTAATTATTGAATAATTATTTAATTACTGTTTATTGGATATAAATAGCATCGACTGAAGGGAAGTCTTTATTACAAGAGAGTCGGTTTAGTTTTGCAATGACGTCAGAGTTGTCCAATGATATGAACTTGGATGGGCCCGGGAGTGACATTCATGTGTTGCTCCGGATATGTCTGAACAAACCCGTCGGCCAACAGATGGACAGATTTCCACCGATTTTATGCATTCGCGTTAACTCAAAGATTTGCGAAATTCCGGTTTTATTCATTTAGCCTTGATTAAATATTTTATTCAATCAAGTTAAAATATATAAATTATTCTATTAAGTGTTTTTTGTTTTTTTGAACTAGTTTAAATCTAAATTGAACAATAGAGCAATAGTTTAATTATTTTATTGTAATTTATTTTTAAAATTATTTTAGAGACCAACCGGGGCTATAAATATCAGCTCACTTTGCAAACTGTGTCCAATCGGTGTGACTAATAATATCTCAATCTCTTGGGCGGAGACAAGCAAAGAGCAGTCGTCCTATACTGTCGGTGTGTTTTTGGCCAGAAAATTAAGCCCGGACATACTATTGGCCAAGCTTAAAAGGAACTATATTTCCGATAGTGGCCATTCGAAAGCTAAGAGTCGGTTCAAACACTAATCAATTGAATTGATTCATAAACTAAATTCAAATTTATAGTCAAACAACAACTGACTCCAGACGTGGACTCCGAGATTCAGATGACGAGCTTAAAAGTATCACTACTCTGTCCGGTCAGTCATTCCTGAAACATATCCCAAACCTAAAGTCAAAGAATGTTTTTTTTTGGCTAACAGTTAAGTCAAAAGCGAATCGAAACGCCCTGTCGTGCCATCAATTGTAATCACATCCAAAGCTACGACGCTTTGGCTTATTGTCAGTTCAATGAATTGAAGAACTCTTGGATTTGTCCGGTTTGTCAGAAAGAGGCACTTTTTGACAATCTCTTAATCGATGGGTAAGTGCTCTAAGTTTTTGATTTATTATTTTAAAGTCTTGTTTCTAATATAATATTTCTATATTTGTGTTGTTTTGCAAAACGTTAAAATTAATTGCACCGGATATTAGGTTCGGGTTTAAATATAGCATTGATTACCTCTTCTATTCGTTCAAACAATGAAAACTTATTGTTATTTAATTAAATTATATTTTTTATGGTTTCTGTTGTTTAGATTATTTGTTGAGATTCTTAACGAGTCATTCGATTCTTGCACTGAAGTCGAGTTTGAATGTGACGGCACTTGGCGTCCAGTGTCGACCAAATTGATTAAAAAGAGACATTTATGTCAGTAATGATTGAATTTAACTTATTTTTTATTTAAATTATTTTTTTGGTGATATGTATATAATGTTTCGAATTTACGCATAAATAGCGCACAAAACACATCAATCAAAGCGCCGAAAGATTGAGATTATTTCGATTGATTCCAGTGCTGATGAGGACGGGAAGTGTTCTGCAGTGATAAAATCGAGCAATGTAAAATAAGTTGTACAAGAGTATATCCTATCTTAAAATTAATTCACGGATCAATTTACAGAGTATCGCAAAATTTTATTTCTTATTAGCAAGGTCAAATTGATATTTTTGAAAAAAGTTTAATATTTTTATTACTATTAGTTTAATTTGTTTGACTTTTTATTTAAAAAATTATATTTATTATTAAAATTTAAAGTATATATTATTTTCTAAAAATTGATCTGTGGTTTAATTTACGAATTAATAGTTTAGTTGAAATTATCCTATGAATTAATTTGGATTAAGATGTGTCCTGGGTTGTTTTTTAGTTTTGCTCGATTTTGGAATTATATGTGTATAACTAATTACAAATCAGAGTTGATATAAGTCATACATTTTAAAAAGTTTTGAATATCTTTATTGTTTTCACAAATAATTTTTTAAATACAATATTTTAAGTCTTTTAAATGCGTTAAATAAATATTCAAATTATATGTTTCACTAAATTCTAGTCTCAGAACGCAAAATCAATTTTCAAAAATTCAAATATATTTTATTATAAATTTTATTCTCAATCTATTTTACAGAATAATATTTAAAAAATTTTTTTGAATTCAAAGAGTCCGAGCGTATACATCCAAAGTATGCTGTAATTCCTCATAACGTTGTCGAGTCGACTCAATTAAACACAATAATTCTTTTGCTCTTCTAAGCACCGATTCTCCGAAGCGTTTCGTTTGATGTCCCGATTCTAAGACTATTTCATTCAATCGATTCGTGTATTCTGTCATTTTATCGATTCGTCTAATAATCAACTCGTATTGATATAGTAACCTCAAATCGATTGGAATATTACGTATAGTATTCACTTTTGAATTCCATTCGTTCACATCTTTGTCAATACTATCTAATTCTTCGGTAATTTTATTCATATTTGTTACTATTTGTAAATATAATTTAAAATTAATTCTAACGTTGTTTTCTTTTTCTCTATCTAAATAAATAATTTATTCTTGCGCATGCTAAAGTTATTATAATTTGTTATAAAAATGAATTTAATAATAATATATCTAAAGTAAAATCGAGACAAGACTTGTTTATAATTTGAATTTATTTCTAATAAATTAACTAAAATTAAAAGTTTATAAAACAAAAGTATATTTATTATAATTTATAAAAATATTATTTAATTAATGAAAGGACAACTCTATCCGCCACAGATTAAGTTTTAATCCATAAAACTTTCATTTAGTTTTGGCACAAATTTTTAATAATTTAAACTTGATTTATCTTATATTCTAAATCAAATTTCGGAATATTTTTAGTAGTTAGACCTTTTTATATAAGGTTATCCTCAAATAAACCCAAAATGTCGCAATTGATCTGATTTGTGCCAGATTTAATAAAATTAAAAACTTTAGTATAAAATTGATTACAACCTTTGTATACATTGAAACATTTTTACTGGATAATAATTTATTAATAAACCAAATTTAATTCTGACTAAAACACATAATTCCGATCTTAATGATATTTATTAATAAATCCTATAAATGAGACACACTTTTGATTGAATAAATAAAATATTTAATAACTAAACAAACTTGAACAGGTAATGGTATCACTAGTTATTATATTTTGCCAATCCCATAATCCGGTTGTTAATAAACAGAAATCTTACCTGTACCATCAACAATGACAATCCCATTGCAAATTTAAAAAATGGTATTAATAATTATTAAATATATTTTTAAAATTTATTCATTCAATTATTCTCAAAATCCAGTTATTATTAAAAATAATATATTAGTACAATAAACAATGACCATCTTTTTTCAAATAAATATAATTAGTATCAATAATTATTCAATTCTACTATTCTCAAAATTTATTTATATAAGTAGTAATAGAAGTAATATTTGCTATTAGACTACGGCATTTGCTAAATTTCATA
>JAQFXP010003926.1:0-11539 GCA_034693685.1 Belba bartosi | reverse complement strand
GGGAAAATTTCATCACAAATATATAGGTTTTTTGAGCGTTTTTGGAAAAATCCCTCCCCTGATCCCCCCTAGGTTTTGGCCAAAATTTTGGGAAAATCCCCACCCTGATCCCCCCCTGGATCGGCCGACCTTCACAAGCCCTGCTTTTAATTAACAATTAATGTCAAATGATATATAGAAATCCTTGCACTTTAAATGGCTAAAATACATTTCGCCAATAAATATATGCATTTCGCAAAAGCATCTCTAAGTTAAACCAAACATACTTTTTAAACTTAAAGAGATTATTATAAAATTATTATTCAGTTTTACAATTCATTTGATTTAATTTAACTGAAAACTTATATTTCTTTTAATTCTAAAATTTATTTAATAAAATTATTTATTAATACTAAAATTGCGCTAAAATAATTAATTAAAATTTAAACTAGATATAAGAACTCTACTATATAAAACAGTAGTTTAATTTATAAGTTTTATAAAATGATTACTCTTTTTTAATTTTTGATATTTATTAATTAATAAGTATTTGAATAAATAATATTTCAAATTTTATTAGATTAATGAATATAAACTTTTAATTGCTATTTCTAAGTTATTTAAGTTATGAATAAAATAAATATTTTAGATATGTAGTCAAAAGAAAGATTACAAAGAACGTCGTTATATACAAGTTTGCAACTCAGTTCTGTCCAGCTCTACTGATTATAATTGAGTATTTTTTAAATATTTAAATTAAAAACTTTTTATTATTTATTTTTAATTAAATTTAATTATATATTTGTGTATAAATTACGTTGTTTAAATTTGTTTGTCTAAATGCGTAAAATTGACTTTTGAGGTAATCATAGAAAATGTCCCAGAGTGCGGCTATGTCAACTACATCGTTTTGGAGAACATACATTTGAAACTGTATATATATATATATAATAGCAGGTAATAAGAGTTTGTTGGCGCCCTTCACTCCAACTGGTCTAAATCCATTTCGCCAATATCCATTTGGTACAATAATATATGCATTTCGTTTAAAGTATTGATATTTCTGAGTTAATCCAAACATATTTTATACTCTTTTCTCAAATTCTTTTGATACGATTACAATCAATTGTATTAATTTATATTTTTAAATACTATAATACTGTATTATACAGTACAAACTCATTTTTAGAAATCGCTTGGTTTATCAAAAAATTGTTGATTATTACTTTCCTGTTAGTGCATCAACTTTGTCATACTATAATTAAGATTTGATACAATCCAACTTGCTAAAATCGAGTATATACTCTACAGTAATATAATTTTAATTAAAAACTTACAAAAATTACTAAAGTGTCAGTACAATGAACACCTGGGATCGTAAGGGGGGATCAGGCAAAAATCCCCCTGATTTTGAAAATTGGCAGTTATCCCCCCCCCCTCGCCTTTTAGCCGGCCGCCGAAGTTTTTTGGATTTTTGCCCAAAATTAGGAAATTTTTCCAAAATTTAGCTAAATCCGGTTTAAATCCAGTTAAATTAGGCAAAATTTCATCATAAATATATAGGTTTTTTGAGCGTTTTTGAAAAAATCCCCTTTCTATCCCCCTAGATTTTTTGCCAAAATTTTGAGAAAAATCCCTCCCCTGATCAACCCCCTGGATCGGCTGACTTTCTCGATCCCTGATGAACACCCAGTATAATGAATGCAATCTAATGCAAACTCTAATACAAAACTATTCTAAAAATGATCCAGTTATATTTTGTATAGAAAAAATTTTATTTTATTATACTGGTCCTTTACTGTATTTCTATTTTTAGTTTTTAAATAATTTTAATTTGATATTTGGTGTATAAATTACGCTGCTATAAATTGTTTTGGCGAAAAGGATTTAGGCCGGTTGGGAGGTATCGTTGAGGCGATATTATTTTACATTTAATCCGATAATTAAAGTGTAGTATTATATAATATGCCGATGTTATAGAGAATAATACTATACTACAGTATATATACGTTTAATATATAAGAGATTAATAAATAAAAGTTTTAATTTACAATATTATTACTAAACTATATAAGAGTAATAATTGATATATAAATACTTTATTTTTATTATTATTATCGCAAAAATCATTGTAACTGAAAGAAAAATCTTTTTTTACTTTTTATATATAATTTATCAATATTTTAGATAATTTCTTCGCAAACGACAAAACGATTGTCAAAATCACCGGAAGTTAACCCAAATTCATCGGCAATCGACTTGACATCAAAACATTTATCGCTTCTATTGCAGCCAAACTCTACTTCGACAACCTCTTCAGCACCACTGGATCTAACAAAACCAAAGCATAATCACTCCCAATCTCACAGCCATTGCCAACAATCTCAGCAATTATCGGCTCTTCAGCAACTCAAGCAAATGTCACTTCCGTTCATCAGTGCAGCCAATCATCACATCTCGACAGTCGATCCGTTTGGCAGTATTGGAGGTATTGGCGGTTTGTTTGTACCGAATCTCAATCAACTGAATCAGGCGTACAATCATCTAATGCCACCATTTGTTCATCAATTCAATAAAAACTCTAATAATACTAATAATAGCAGTAATAATAGCATTAACAACAATAATAACAATAATAATCAGAATTCCGAGCAATTTATTAACATGCTAAATACTAATACCAATAATAGTAGCAATCATTTGGATAAAAGACGCGTGCAACAACAACAACAACAACAACAACAACAGGAAGAGTTGTCGGAGAGAGCTGATGGCGGTTTGTGGCCGAACGGAAATAAACATGACAATAATTTGGTCACGTGTCAGAGTTAGTATATATGAGATAAAATAGATTAAGAAATAGATAAGAATTTGAATCTAATCTAATCTAAAGGTAAAGTAATTGGCGCAAAGATAATAAGACAACAGAAGAAGGAAGATGGTAAACCACATGTAAAGCGACCGATGAATGCGTTTATGGTTTGGGCTAAAGACGAGCGAAGGAAGATTCTGAAGGCGTGTCCGGATATGCATAACTCGAATATATCTAAGATATTGGGCGCGCGTTGGAAAGCAATGACTAATTCTGAGAAACAACCTTATTATGAAGAGCAATCCAGACTCTCCAAAGTGCACATGGAAGAGCACCCGGACTATCGATATCGACCCAGACCTAAACGCACCTGTATTGTCGACGGAAAGAAATTACGTATTTCTGAATACAAACAACTTATGAGAACTCGAAGACAAGAAATGCGAAATTTGTGGTAATTTTTATTATATTTTATGTTTATTTGTATCTAGGTTGTTATCTAGGTTGTTATCTAGGTTGTTATCTAGGTTGTTATCTAGGTTGTTATCTAGGTTGTTTTATGTGTTTATGTATGTTTAGGTATAGGGATGGTCTTACAGTCAGTTTTCACAACAGTTCCGGACAATCAATGTCTGAAAGTAAGAAATTGGACGAAAATAATGACCAATCGCTGGACTTTATCGACGATGACATCGATGACGATGAGAGCCAATCAAATGATTCATTTAATGATAATTATTCTCTTTATGGACAAAGACCTCCAAAACATGACTCAAACAATACATTCAATGTTTAGACGGAAACGGAAAACAATATACAATATATATATACAGTATATATATAGTAGAGGTATATCTCGAGACAATATTTGTTCACTTTTTAGTCTTTAGTGTTTTAGTGCCATAAAAATCAAATTTCAAAATATTTAATTAATTTTTGATTTATTAGACAATAATTGTATTGATATTAATATTGATATTAATTCTCATTTATTTAAATATAAATATAAAACAAATTTTGTTAAATAATTCATCTTTTTTTGTTTTAAACAATTTTCGTCTTTTTGCGTCTTTTGCTCAATTAATTAATTAATTATAATTTTAATTAATTATTTTTATTCTGTGATTTGAATTACAAACAAAACTCTGTGATAATTATTATTATTATTATTATTATAACTTATAATTATTATAAACTTCATTCAATAGTGTATTTAATCTTTAAAAATAATAATTTTTTTCTTCTATACAATTAGTTGCAATTAAAATATAAATTAATTTGTTTAGGTATTTAGAAATGACCAAGACAGTGTTTGTATATTATTTTCGATTGTTTTGGTTTTAGTATTAATTATTATTATTATCTTAAGTAATGGTAAGTTTAAGACATAATTGTATTCGTATTATATTTGTATAAATAAATAAATAAATATTAATGTATTGAAACACAAATAAGTTATTGCACTTTTGTTTTGTTAGACATTATTCAAATATTAATGAAATTTGTGGTGGCTTTCACTCTAACAATCTCTAAATTCATTATTTGTAACAAAATTAAACAGAAATTCATTAAAAAAAACTTTATTTAAAATTTTATTTCTTAATTACAATAAATATATAAAAAGTGAGTTAATGTACTTTTTTTTATATCAAATATATTTTCTATTGAATTGACTTTTTTGAACCAACTTTTGTTAAATTTTTATTCAAACTTAAAACGAAAGCAAAGCATTGGTTTCCGAAATAAATATTGAAAAAATTTTTTTTTTAATAAAGTCAACAAAATATGAATTTTAGAGAAGAAACGATACGAAAGACCCTTTTATCAATATTTAATAGAAATTGAGCCAAAAATAAATGCAATATTCTCTATATATACGTATATAGATGATATATAGCAATTATTTATTTCCCCCTCTCTTTCTCTCTCTCTCTCTCTCTGATCAGGGGGGGATCAGCCAAAAATCCCCCTGATTTTGAAAATTGAGATTAAATTAAAATTTTATTATAAATATATGGGGTTTTAGCGTTTTTGGAAAAATTCCTCCCCCGATACCCCCCCCCCTGGATCTGACTACTTTCTCAATTCTTGCTCTTTACGACAGAAATTAATTTCAATAAAACGAAAAATTTTTAAAAATATTTTTTAAAATAAAATAAAATAAAATTCTAATAATCTCTTCTAATGAGCTGATCCACAATTAGTTCGACAAACAATCCCATTCTTTAAAAATTGCACCTTTTAAATATATGTAAAATATTTTCAATTTTAATATATTTTTAGTTTTAATATATTTAAATAATTTTTTCTAAATTTTAAATAATTTAAATATATTTTGATAATATTTTCAGAATATTCTTATAAATGCAAAATTATCTTCAAATATATATATCTCTTTTTTTTGTATCATTTTTTGTATTTTTTTAAATAATTATTTTTGAATATATTTTTGAAAATAAAAGTTAGGTTTAGTTCACGTTTTATTGTAAAATATTGTATATAATCTGTAGTATATTCTCTCAATTGTTTCATAGATTAAATTAGAAGAAGAATACTGCACAAGAAGTAATACTTTTTACTATTATAGTACTATATTATACTATATTATATTAATACTATACTACCACTATATTACCACTACTTTATATATATATATATAATAAATCTTTTTTGATTTTTTAAGAATATTTGTTTGCCTTTTAACTTGATTAAATTGTATGAAAATGCGCGAGAGAGCAGGAGAGAGAGAGAGAAATATGAATATTTATGTTGTTTTTGTGAAGAACACGCGCATTCGTGACCATTAAATATTGTATTATATTTGCGCGCATTGTGTAACAATAATATAAAAATGTATTATGTATAGTTTTTGAATTATAGTAATATTACTACAATATGTATGTATGTATGTATGTATGTATGTAGCGGTATGTGCGGTATCATGTACATTTTGCTCATCAAAATTCAAAACATATTTTTCAAATATTCAAAAACATTTTTTACTCACAATTTATCTTTCGCTCAATTATTGCTTTTAAGTAAAAATAATTGTTTTTTCTTTCAAAGAGAAGAAGATTTCATGAATTTTAAATATTTTTTTATAATTTGTGTTAATATATTGTTTTAGTTAATTCATAAGCAATTTGTTTAAACTAACAAAAGAATTTATAAACAAATTTTATAAAGTTAAAATTGTTCTTCAATTCTACGCTTTTTTAATTTAAGAATATTTTTATATATGTGTATGAAATTAATAAATGTGTGAATAGTTTCGCAAAAATATTGTTTATTAAAACAAATGAAATCGCAGTTACGCTCAAATTTTTTTAAAGATTTATTAAAACAAATAACTTAGAGTTAACTTAATATAAATAACAATTATTTATACCTATAATATACTTTTTAATTATAAATAAATTTTAATTACAATAATCAAAAATATATTTAGCATGGCAAATTTAATTTGATTATTAATAAATTTATAAAAATATATTTTTGAAAACAAACATGTTGTTTATATAAAGTTAGTTATAAATTATTTTAATACATAAAGTAATGTTAGCAGGTTTTATTTTATTTTATTTTTAATATATTTCTATAAATTTATTTTATAAATAACTAGGGATCCGGTTTTGTAATTTTTTTTACCCGATTCACTATTTCTATTTCTCCCACTCTACTTCCCTGCGTTTCTACATCATTCTCCTTAACTCTCCCTTACACACTCTTTGGCTCACTCTCTCCCTTTTTATATTGCAATTTTGAGAAAACTGTAGCGAAAAGACATTATTTAACCCAAAGGAAATAAATATTTTATAATATACTAGGGCTGCCGGTGATGTACTTTTTTTTATTCCATTCATTACCTCTTTTTCCCTAACTCCCTCTCTCACTCTCTCTTTTTCACCTTCCTTACTCTTCTTCTTTCTCTCTGTCACTATCTCTTTCCCTCTCTCTCTCACCCCTCTCTCTCTCCTCTCTCTCCCTCTCTCCCTCTCCCTCTCTCTCCCTCTCTCTCCCTCTCTTTCTTTCCCTCCCTTTCCCTTCCTCCCTCTCTTCCTCTCTCTCCCCCCTCCCCTCTTTCTCTCCCTCCCCCTCTCTCTCTCTCCCTCCGCGAAAGCGAAAGAGATCAGTTGAATTGAATTGAGTTTAAATATAGTTTACGAACTGAATCTATAATCTAATACTGAAATAATATATATTTTTGTAAGCCTTTAAGCTAATTGTTAATTAATAATACAAAGCCTTCGAGCTATTGCTAATCGAAAAGACACTGAGAAGTGATTGCAAATAATGAGTTATTTTTAATAAAGTACTATTTTAAGTATAAAAACTGATTTAATTTCATTATTAGCTTAATTAAGATATTTATTAAAAGAGAAATTGTGAGGGAGAGAAAGTGAGGTAAAAATTTATTAAGGGAAGAATTGTGAGGGAGAGAAAGGAAGACATTTAGTAAGAGAGAAATTGTGAAGGAGAGAAAGTGAAGAAGAGATTTATTAAAAGAAGAATTGTGAGGAAATGAATTGTAAGGGAGAGAAACGAAGAGATTTATTAAAAGAGGTTTTGTGAGGGAGAGAAAGCGCAAAATAAATTTATTAAGAGATAAATTGTGAGGGAAAGAAAATGAGGAAGAGTTTTTTTAAGGAAGGAATTGTGAGGCAGAGAAAGGAAGACATTTAGTAAGAGAGGAATTGTGAGGGAGAGAAAGTGAGGAAGAGATTTATTAAGGGAGGAATTGTGAGGGAAAGAAAGTGAAGAGGAGATTTATTAAGAAAGGAATTGTGAGGGAAAGAAAGTGAGGAAGTGATTTATTAAGGGAGGAATTGTGCGGGAGAGAAAGGAAGAGATTTATTAAAAAAGTTTTATGATGGAGAGAAAGTGAAGAAGAGAATTATTAAAAGAAGAATTGTGAGGGAAAGAAATTGAGGAAGAGATTTATTAAATAAAGAATTGTGAGGTAGAGAAAGTGAGGAAGAGATTTATTAAGGGAGGAATTGTGAGGGAGAGAAAGTGAGGAAAAGATTTATTAAGAAATGATTTTGAGGGAGAGAAAGTGAGGTAGAGATTTATTAAGAGAGGGATTGTGAGAAAGAAAAAGTGAGAAAGAGATTTATTAAGAGAGGGATTGTGAGGGAGAGAAAGTGAGGAAAAGATTTATTAAGAAAGGGATTGTGAGGGAGAGAAAGTAAGGAAGAAATTTATTAAGGGAAGAATTGTGAGTAAAAGAAAGCGAGGAAGAGATTTATTAAGGGAGGAATTGTGAGGGTGAGAAAGTGAAGAAAAGATTTATTAAAAAAGGGATTGTGAGGGAGAGAAAGTGAGGAAAACATTTATTAAGAAATGATTGTGAGGGAGAGAAAGTGAGGTAGAGATTTATTAAGAAAGAGATTGTAAGGAAGAGAAAGTGAGGTAGAGATTTATTAAGAAAGGGATTGTAAGGGAAAGAAAGTTAGGAAGAGATTTATTATGAAAGGGATTGTGAGGGAGAGAAAGTGAGGAAGATATTTATTAAGAGAGGGATTGTGAGGGAGAGAAAGTGAAAAAAAAATTTTTAAGAAAGGGATTGTGAGGGAGAGAAAGTTAGGAAGAGATTTATTATGAAAGGGATTGTGAGGGAGAGAAAGTGAGGAAGATATTTATTAAGAGAGGGATTGTGAGGGAGAGAAAGTAAAAAAAAATTTATTAAGAAAGGGATTGTGAGGGAGAGAAAGTGAGGAAAAGATTTATTAAGAAATGATTGTGAAGGAGAGAAAGTGAGGTAGAGATTTATTAAGAAAGGGATTGTAAGGAAGAGAAAGTGAGGTAGAGATTTATTAAGAAAGGGATTGTAAGGGAAAGAAAGTTAGGAAGAGATTTATTATGAAAGGGATTGTGAGGGAGAGAAAGTGAGGAAGATATTTATTAAGAGAGGGATTGTGAGGGAGAGAAAGTGAAAAAAAAATTTATTAAGAAAGGGATTGTGAGGGAGAGAAAGTGAGGAAAAAATTTATTAAGAGAGGGATTGTGAGGGAGAGAAAGTGAGGAAGAGATTTATTAAGAGAGGGATTGTGAGGGAGAGAAAGTGAGGAAAAGATTTATTAAGAAAGGGATTGTGAGGGAGAGAAAGTGAGGAAAAGATTTATTAAGAAATAGATTGTGAGGGAGAGAAAGTGAGGAAAAGATTTATTAAGAATTGTAAGGGAGAGAAAAAGTGCTAGATAGAGGGTGAGAGAGAGACTGATATAAGGTACATAAAGCGGTACAAAATGTTGTAAAAAGTAGAATATTTTTAAATGAAAGTTTAAATTAAAAATACAAATAAATTGTCACAATATCACTCATCACGTGATCACAAACAGTACTTATATTTGCTTTTGAAAGCGCGTGTGTTCTCGAGACCACCCAATCAATTCACATTATATTATCATTGATTCAAAACATTTGTTTCAAAGATAACACAAATGGATTTTCTCTTTCTGCTCTCTCTCTCTTTGCTCTCTCGATCTGCTCTCTCTCTCTGCTTTCTCTCTCTGCTCTCTCTCTCTCTGCTCTCTCACACTCTTTCTATCTCTGCTCTCTCTCTCTCTCTCTGCTCTCTCTCTGCTCTCTCTCTCTCTGCTCTCTCTCTCTTTCTCTGCTCTCTCTTTCTCTTCTCTCTCTCTGCTCTCTCTGTTCTCTCTATCTGATCTCTCTCCTGCTGTCTCTCTCTCTGCTCTCTCTCTCTCCTGCTCTCTCTCTCCTGCTCTCTCTCTCCCTGCTCTCTTTCTCCCTCTCCTGCTCTTTCTCTCTGCTCTCTTTCTCTCTCTCCTTCTATCTCTTTCTTTCTCTCTCTCCTGCTCTCTCTCTCTCTGCTCTCTCTCTCTTTCTCTTCTCTCTCTCTCCTGCTCTCTCTTTCTTTCTGCTCACTTTCTCTGCTCTCTCTCTCTTTCTCTTCTCTCTCTCTCCTGCTCTCTCTCTTTCTGCTCACTTTCTCTGCTCTCTCTCACTTTCTCTCTCTATCTCTCTCCTGCTCTCTCTCTCCTGCTCTCTCTCCTGCACTCTCTCTCTCCTGCTCTCACTCTCTCTGATCTCTTTCTCTTTCTCATGCTTTCTTTCTCTGCTCTCTCTCTTTCTCTGCTCTCTCTCTCCTGCTCTTTTTCTCTCTTCTGCTCTCTCTCTCTCTCTGCTCTCTCTGCTCTTTCTCTCTCCTGCTCTCTCTCTCCTGCTCTCTTTCTCTCTCCTGCTCTTTCTCTCTCTCTGCTCTCTCTGCTCTTTCTCTCTCCTGCTCTCTCTCTCTGCTCTCTCTCTCTCTGCTCTCTTTCTCTCTCTCCTGCTCTCTCTCTCCTGCTCTCTCTCTCTCTGCTCTCTCTCTCTGCTCTCTCTCTCCTGCTCTCTCTCTCCTGCTCTCTCTCTCTCTGCTCACTTTCTCTGCTCTCTCTCATTTTCTCTCTCTATCTCTCTCCTGCTCTCTCTCTCCTGCTCTCTCTCTTTCCTGCTCTCTCTCTCTCTCTGCTCTCTTTCTCTTTCTCCTGCTTTCTTTCTCTGCTCTCTCTCTCTCCTGCTCTCTCTCTCTGTTCTCTCTCTCTCTCTTTCTGCTCTTTCTCTCTCCTGCTCTCTCTCTCTCTGCTCTCTCTCTCCTGCTCTCTCTCTCTGCTCTCTCTCTCTCTTTCTGCTCTTTCTCTCTCCTGCTCTCTCTCTCTCTGCTCTCTTTCTCTCCTGCTCTCTCTCTCTGCTCTCTCTCTCTTTCTGCTCTTTCTCTCTCCTGCTCTCTCTTTCTCTCTCTTTCTCTCTCTCCAAAATGTGTATTTAAGGTATATTTTTAATATTGTAATAAGGTGTCTAATATTTAAATTTTCAGAATAAATATTTTTTTTTTTGTTTAAAAATAACTAAGGTTGATCAAATTGCATAATAAATACTAAATTTTTAATTTTTAAACATTTATCTAATTATATTTTGATATTAATAAAATTAATATTTTCTAAAACCATGCTAGATTTTATAGAGAAATTTTTTTCATGTCACAACGTAATTAATTAAAATTTTATAAAACTGTCAATCATTAATATATAAATGTATTTTTTAAAAATTTAAATTAATTATATATTATAAAATATTTTATTCTCCGTCTGTCGGGTTAAACAATGTATTTTAGCGCGTGCAAAAGTTTTTGTAAAATTGTAAATTAAAATATTTTTTAAAACTCGCGCTTAATGTCAATCCAATTGCAAAGCAATTCACAAATCAAACCAATGCTTGAATTAATATTTATTTTTGTTTTTGAATTCAAGCATTGGTTTGATTTGTGAATCGCTTTGCAATCAATTATCAATTCAATTGGATTTAAAGGTTTTTATTAATTTTTTTAATAGAGAGAGAGAGAGAGAGAGAGAGAGAGCAGGAGAGAGACGAGAAGAGTTAAAGACATTTCTGATTGACTGCAAATGTCTTAAATGCGATCAAAATCTTGACTCAAAAGTCAATTACAAACTCTTCGATAGCTTTTTGAATGAATTCTTTAATAAGTATTACCGAAAAAAAATGATTGAATTATAAGATTATGAAAACAATTGAATCGGTATTTCGTGTCATCTGTTCCGAAGTCACTATTTGTGGCGAATATTATCCGCAAAAGTCACTCATTTTTGCACTACTTCTGAGTGAATGCAAATCAAACCATTCGAGAGAGAGAGAGAAGGAAACGACAGATACTTCGGAATACATGGGTCGGAGACGTGAAGAGACACAACATTTCGGTCTACTTTGCGGTCGCATTGAGTGGACAGC
>JAQFXP010003925.1:0-11541 GCA_034693685.1 Belba bartosi | reverse complement strand
TTACAAAAAAATTTTCAGTTTTTGTTACAGTTTTTTAGTACCAAAAGTAGTCTAGGATTTGATTGACCCCGCGTTATTTAGCAAAAAATCAGATATTCAAGGCAAAAAAACTACATTATAAATTTACAAATAGATTAATACCTCGAAGAAAAAACTAATCTAATCCCGATCTAATTTAAAAAATTGCAAAAAACGTCGCTTAAAATCACATTAACACAAAAATAGCGAAAAAACGTATCAAAAATAGATTTCTCGATAACGAGAAAACGAGAGATAGAGAAAAAAAATGTGACAGTTCATAAATTTTAAATAATACGATAGCCAAAAAAAATGTTCAATATAAAATAGTATAAAAATATAAAATGCATCAAAAAACTTTTTTTTATATAAATATCAATTTAAACGATAGCAAAAAAAATTTTAATAAGCAAAAATTTTAGATTATGCAAAGTTATAAATAATATTAGCGTATTGAGAGCACACACGCATGCAAACTATACAGTTTGATAATTATAAACAAATACAATATATGTTATTATAAAATCATCTTAACATACAAAACTAGCATAGTGAAAATGCACAATAATATCAAATAAAAATAAATTAAACCAAAAAAACAGAACTTATTTTTAGAAATATCTAATTTTAAACTGTGCATGTCTAAAAACAAAAATCAAAACTAATATTTTGTCAATATAATAAACAAAACTGTAGCATCATAAAAAGTATACATAATTATGCTATATACAACTATAAAAACTGAAAACAAAACAAAACAAAAAAATAATTAAAACCCTAATAAACATTAAAAAATAATTAACATAAAAAAATTAATATGCCCATCTTAATAAAAAAAAAATTTCAAAAAGCCAAAATAACAAAAACATACAAGAAGAAAAAAAAAGAAGAAAACTGTAAAAATAACCAAAAATAAACTCGAAAAAACAAAACTGTACACAAAAATCCAGAAAAGACTCACCAGTTTTGGCTTCTGGCCAATGAGCGGAAGTCATTAAACTCCGCATTTTGAGCCATCGCTGATGACACGTGACGGCGCTGAAGCAATACCAGCCGCCTTCGAGAAAAACAATCCAGCGCCTACTGCCAAACGAGTGTCTGACATAGTAGCCAGCTACCGTGCCGTCATTGCATGTTACGGAACTATTAGCGAGCATCACTCGCCGCAGATACGTGTATGAGCTGTACATCGAAACATGCGCTTGCTGCGATGCGTCGATTAGCTTTTTCGGCTCCTGGTGGCCTTGCTCGGCTAAACTGGCCTTGATCGCTGCCGCCTGTGCGCTGCCCGTTTCTAATTGGCTGCTCTTTGCTGCCGCTAATGAAGATGTGCTCGCTGCCAATGCTGATGATGATGAGCTTGGTGATTGCGAGCTGGCTGATGTGTATTTGCCGCACGTCGTCGATATGACAATACCCATCACTAATAGCAGTACTAATGGCAAGACATCCATCATTGTGGCAGCTGTTGATGTGGTTAGCCTTTCGCTGCTTATTGTTTGCGACGCTATTGTTAATGAACTGCCTATCGAGCAGTCAGTTCGGCCCGATTTGTGCGCTCCAAATGACCCTGGTGAAATTATTTCGAATTTTGTTTTTGCTTATTATTATTTTTTTAATTGTATTTTTGCGCAATTTTTTTTCTATAAATTTTTTTTGTTTGTTAATTAACTAGTTAATTTGTGTGATTATTAATCGCGTATAAAATTTATTAATATTTTGTAATAAAATATAAATAAGTTTTAAATAATCTAATAAATATAAATATAGAAAAGTTAATTTATTTTTAATAGCACTACTATATAATTATTATCTAATTAAAAAGTTACAGTTAAGAATTTTCTAAATTAAAATATTTGTATTTTTGTTGCAAAATTAGCAAATTTTTTTCGAAAAATATTTTTAGATTTATATTGCTATACATTAAATAAAATAATATAAATATTTACCAAAACTGTGTTCAATACTATCTTGCAATTAAATCCACAAAACGGCAAATATATCGACATTTAAACATTTGCACAAAAATATATAAAAAATGACAAAATTAAAAAAACAATATCAAACACAAATATATTGTGCAAAAATCATCATAAAAGTAGCAAGCTCAATCCAAAGCACAAAATGCACATTGCAAAAACAAAAACAAAACAAAAATCACTTTTCACTCAATTTTTTTTCTCGCAAAAACATTAAACACGAAATAAAAATCGAGTCGAGCTTTCGGAGACAAGTGTTGAGGATTACCTATGAGAGCGCCGGTAGAGCGAGAGTACGACTATAATGCGCTCATATATACGAACTGTAACGTAAGTATATCTCGTGTGAGTGGAGTGAGTGTATGTCTATGTGAGTGTTGTGTATGCGCTAGCGCGCGTATATATGTATTGATATTGCGCCTAGTACAGTATATATTAGATAGATAGATATATATGCATGCGTATGTGTCGGGCCGAGATCAAAGGCATCTGCCGGTGCCGACTATTGAGAGCTCGAGCGTGCCGTTGGCGGCACAGATCAAACGGCGAGAGAGCGAGAGAGAGAGCGAGGCGAGAGGCATGGAGAGAGCTTGCGAGAACGAGGATAAGACCATAGCTTCTTTGTGTCATGTGAACAAATGTCGGCATCGCATTTCTTTGTGGTTTTTCATAACTTACAAGGCTATAACAGCAATCAAGCTCGGCAGTAATTTATCACAAATTTCGAAAAATTCTCTTCGAAGCAAACGACGCCTTTGATCCGCGCCGCCACTACATATATATGCGTTTGCCCAACATGCTTTATATATGCTTTATATATTATATACAGTTTATGCTATATATAAGTGCATGCATACGTCTTACATATACGTTCGATCACTCTCTTTCAGCTTCTCTAAACTCTAAACTGAATGAAAAGTTTTCTTTTTTTTTAATATTATTATTAATCTATTCTCTCTTTTTTTGTTGCTCTCTCTCTCTCGCTCTCCCGTCAGTAGTACTTTTTGTTGTTGTTGCTTGATCTGATTTTTTGACATTTACCCGTTTGAGAAATGTCACTTTGATGTTATTTTGTATGCATGCATAATATTATTCTCTCTAAACTATATGTACTCTATATTTAAAATTTAATATTTTTTTTTGTATAATTTTCTACGCACTGTATGTTTGGAAAAATAGAAATTTTATTTTTAGTTTTTTGATTTATTTCTTGGAAACATTTTTTTTGGACATTAGATATATTGAGCGAAATATTATACTATTTTATAAATAAAATTTTATTTTTGCATAATATCCAAAAAATTGCAAAACTTTTTACAAAATAATAAATGTGCAAAACAAAATTCAATAAGCTTAAAATGCAATATATATAAAAAACGGCACAACAGCTTAAAAATGCAAATTTCGAAAATTTTATGTGAAAAAGTTCTCGCGAAATTCTCGGATATAAATTTTGACCAATTAGTTATGGCATTTAAAAACGTCACTTATAAATAGGCCTAGCTAACAGTTCAAAGCAGCTATTTAGAAAAAAAAACCGCCAGACAACATCTATCGGAAATAATCGATTTCGTAACAGGAGAGGCACCGGTTGGTGGTTAGCGCACTGGGAATTAGTGCCAGTGCTGGTTAGAGTCCGTAGAGATTGTGCCTGTTCGATGCACAGGTAATAGTAGACTGCGCTTTAAATACATAAAAATAGACTTTGACTTAAAGCGCAGGGATTTTCTAAACTGTAAATAACATCAGACGCTATGCTGTGTATTAGCATTTGAAGAGAATATTCTTATATACACTTAACTAAATTTAATTAACAATATAGCTTTACTAAGCAAAGTTTATTAGTTTTGCGCTGAGTTAATTATTTTAAGGCTTAATTTATGTAAATGTGTTTTTCTAAATTTATATTGCAAAATTTATTTTTGGTATACATGAAAAATTTCTGAAATTACATTGTTTAATTTTTTTTTAAATTTTAAATGTAATATTATAAATGTTTAAAAATATTTTTTAAAGTCAACACGTTATTAAATTTATGTGATTATTGTTTTTATTTATTGTTTAATTTATTGGCTTGATTTATTAAAAAGAACTATAGAATATTGTTTTTAAAAATAATATAAAACATTTAAAAACTTGTTAATATTAAGAGTAATTTATAAAGTGTATTTATATTGTATATCTTTTAAGTAATATATATCGAGATTATAGTTGTTACAATTTAAATTTACTTTATTTAATTTATAACTACAGTAACATATTAGTGATATATTCGAAAACATGATTAGATTAGTTTACTTGATTTATTGTATGTTGTATTTTTAAACAAAATTAATTTTAATTGACAGGTTCAATTATTTATTTAATATTATTAAAAAATAATATTACATTTATAGTATAAAAAGTATTTTAATATTTTAATTTTTTCAATAAAATTTTTAAATAATAAAAATTAACTTTAAAATTTATATTATATTTATATTATTTCTAAAAAATACATTAAACTTCTTTATTAAAATAAAATATTAATTTTAAAAATATATTAAAACAGTCAAAATTACTTAAAACATACCATCTTTAAATATATTTGTTCTAACTGAGTATTTGTTAAAAACGGGCTTGATTGTATTTAGAAATTAAACTTTTATAAAATTATTATTTAATATATAAATCTGTATTTTATATAGAAATATTTATATAACAATATTTATAAATTACAAAAATGATAAATGTGCTTGTTATACTATTAATAAATTATTAAAATATTAACACTTTATCCTTTAAATTTAATTAAATTTTACCTTTTAAAATAAATAATTTATTTTTTTAGAATATTATATTGTATAGATGGTGCTTTTAAATTATGATTTAAAATTAATAAAATTAACTTTCCATATTTGAATAAACTAAGCATAAATTAAATAATTTAATTAAAATAAATATGAATGGGATTTATAAAACTAATTTTCTTTATAATAACAAAACACAGTCTTTTGTATTTTTGATGTAAATTATTATTAAACTCTCTTACGTTTAACATGTTAATTAATTTATATATTAAAATAATTATAATTTATTACCACATTAATCGTATTTTACCACAAAAAAATGTTATTAAAAAATTAGTGCCAAAAACATTGGATGAATTAAAGCTCAAGTTAGAAAAACGTGGTCTAAGTTCAATTTTTCGCAATTTTTAACTAGGGAAAATGCATTAAATTTTGGTATAAATCCAGATAAAATCGAATATAATAAAGTAGATAATTTTAAATCTAAGTTAGAACAATTTGGCGTTAACACAAGCAACATTGAGGAATTATTTTACGATGATGAAAAGGTGGAAAATCAAGTAATTAAAACAAAAACACCTATTAAATTATTTAATATTCAACTAGCCACTAATAATAAACAAGTGCCTTCTAACAATATAAATAACAGAATTAAACAAGCACAACAAAAGAATAATAAAATTGCAACAAGAAAATTTGTTAGAAAAAATAAAAAGAAAAAAGATTTTAAATCAAATAATTTATCAGGATGCAAACAAGCAATTGCAAAAGCTGAAGATATGCATTTAAATATATTTTGTATCTTAGAACCACCATATGAACTTGTTAAAGGAATAATTACTTTTATTGCTAAACCTATAGTTACACAAGCTTTGATTTTAGCTGCTGGTTAGCTAGTTGATTTGTATCTAGATATAAATTTTTGGTATAAATTTTTAAAGTAAATTTTATATATTATTAAACTGAAATAAAGTCTGCAATTAATTAATTTTAATTTTAATAATAATATTAGCTGGAGTAATTTTTAAATTCATTATTTTAACACGCTTAAATATTTATTTATTTATTTTTATATTTATAAAAACATTATTTTAAAAAAGTAATTAATTAAGATATACATTAATTAAGATGATAACAAAACTAATACCAATATTATGTAACATAAATTTTAAAAATTAAACATTCCAATAAATAACATATTAGTGTTTAATTAAAAATTAATTAATTATATATTACATAATAAATTATAAAACAAAATTTAATATTATGCTTATTAATAAATAAAATTTTATTATTAATATGTTAATAATTAAAACAATATTAATTTATTATTTTGTTACAATTGTGATTGGTCAACAAAGTTTACTTAATACACTCTTATCTCCATTAACAAGTAACATGCAACAAACTGAAGACTTAATAACAAATACAACAAACAATCCAGATGTTAAATTATTCTCACCATTACCAGAATCAAAGGATTTAATCCAGGAAGTAAAGTCAAACGACACAATAAATATTAATAGTAAACAAGCAAACTCTAATATTGAAATTAACAAAGTAATTAATGACAACGATGAATTAAATTTCGAAAACATTAAAAATTTATTAATAGCAAACAAATTAACAGTGAGAGAATTAGAGGAATTTTACAATAAAATTAATATTAATAAACTTGATAAATGCAAAAACAATTTAGATTATTATAATATAAAACAAAATACACCTAGACCAAAATTATTTAGTGATATAAACGACCAAAATATTGAAGAAACTGGCACATCTAGAAACATAGATGCTGAACCAGCTGAAGGTTTATTAGGAAGGTTAGAAAGTGTAACTAATCTAGGTGGCATTGCCAAAGATTTAACTGGAATAGATCTAATATGCTATATTCGTGCACCACTAATATTTGTAATTGGATTGCTTGATGAATTAATTGTCAAAATAAAACAGGTTCAAGGCCCAATAACATATAAAATACGCAACATAGGCAACGTGGCAAATAAAATTGATAATAACAAAACATCTAGCTGGTTACCAAACATCCAGGGTTGTTGTGATTGTTCTGGTTTTAACACACAAGACCCGACTATATCTGTTCAAACTTTACGTACTCTTGAATCAGTTGTGTTAGTTTTGAGACAATTAACTAAGACCTTGGATATTTTAACTATTGCCCCGCTTGGTGGTTTGTGTAAAAATAGAGTAAATAATTTTGGCCTAGATGTTGCCCAGACTATTGGTAATTACGTGCCGTTTTCTCTTGTTGGATAATAAGCAATTATTTTTATATTAATTTTATTATTTTTATTTATAATATTTGTGTAATTTGTATATTTTCTAATATTTATAATAATATTATTTACATAATAAATAAAAGTTTAAAAAAATATAAATTAGATATGTTTGTTTATATTTATTTATTATAGTTTAATCAAACAATCTGTATAAAATTGTTTAAGTTTAGCACATATTTTAAAATTTTGTATACATGCAAAATTTGCTAAAATAAATGTACCTCATCATATTTTAGTTTAAATATCTCGTTTTATTCAGATAAATCTTGAACTAAATTTGAGTATTTATTTGTTAAAATTAAATCATCCTGCATGCACAAATTAAACTAATAATTTATTTTTAAATATTTATATGTTAAGTTTATTAAAAATACTTTAACTTTTACAAACTTTAAGGGATTTATTTTAAAACAGTATGTTAATTATTAACTTTAAAAATTTCAAATAAAAATTATAATATAGATATAATATAAATAAACATTGTAAAAACAAAAATAATAATAATATAGATAAAATTAAAAAATATGCATTAATCAATTAAAACTTAACTGATAGCTAATTAAACAGCTATAAATTAAACGTAAAACATAAAATTAATCAAATATCCAGTATTTTGCACATAGTTTTACAGTATATTATACGTATTTTGTGTAAAATATACACATTTATAAAAGTAAGAGAGCGCAAGAGAGAGAGAGAGAGAGAGAGAGAGAGAGAGAGAGAGAGAGCACAGGATAGAAAGAACATTGAGAAGAGTGAGCGAGTTAGCAAAATCTGGCACAAGATGGCGATAGCATAGAGAAAGTTACTAGAAAAAAAACGCCAACAGAAAGGCATTGGCAAAAAAGCAAAAGCGTGCGCATGCGTACAAAACAGCGAATCGTAATAATAATGGTAATGAATGGCGTAAACACAACAACACATAAAAATCTCATTTAAATCCATTCAAAAATCCACATTCAATCCAATCCATAATCAAAACAAAAAATCCAATCATCGGAAGACATGGCGAGAGGTATGACTGCAAACACTGTTTACACAAAACTGTTGACAAAAAAACAAAATACATTAAAAACAAAAACAAAACTATTAATACGTAAAGCGATTACTAAATCGAAATAACATATTGTTTTCGCATTGCTATACAAAACCGTGCGCTTCGGCACCGGAACGCTAGGCAGAGGACGCGGACATAAGGGCCAGAGTCGGCGGTTTACGTCGCCGGAAGAGCTGAAGGAACAGCAGAAGAATAATTGGCGGCAGAAGGCGGACGGCGAGGCCAGTGATGAGGCCGAGGACAGCGATGAGGGCAGCGGCTCAGAGGACAGTAGTGATGAGAGCGGCAAACGGAAGGGTCCGTCCGGTCTGATTGAGATCGAGAATCCGAATCGCGTCCAACGGAAGGCCAATAAGAATCTGACTATTGGTTAGAAATTTTGTTGTTTTTTGTTTTGACCTATTTTTCGGTTTTTGTTTTGTTTAGTTTTTTGGGTTTTGTTTTGTTTTGTTTTCGGTTTAATTGTTTTATTAGTTTTTTTGTATTGTATTTGTTTTTTAGGGTTTTTTAGATTTGTTTTTAGACTAGTTTTTCGGTTTTTTTTTCGGTTATTGTTAACCATTTTTCGGTTGAATTAATGATTTTTACTGATTATAGACATGTTTTTGGATTAACATTAATTAGTGTTTCGGTTAAACCGATTAGTTTTCAACACATTATTCAAAACACAGTTTTCGTATTTCTAGTCAATAACTAATAGTTATTAAAAAAAAAAAAAAATAATAAAAACAAAACAAATAAAAAAAACAAATAAATAGTAAATAAAAAGTTATATTAATATATCTAATAATAACAGAAATGTCTAAAAATATATAAATCTATTAATAAACTAATGACTAATAAAATGAACTTGCCAAAATCGCACCGAACAGACGGCGCCGGACCATCCAAAGACGGCACACCAGCCGAGCCCCAGGAGCTGTCGCGTCGGGAACGGGAGGAACTGGAGAAACAGCGGGCGCGGGAAGCGTACGCGCGGCTGCACGCGCAGGGCAAGACCGACCAGGCCCGGGCAGACCTGGCCCGGCTCGCCATCATCAAGCAGCAGCGCGAGGACGCCCAGAAGCGCCGGGATGAGGAACGGAGGGTACGGGAGGCCGACCTCAAAGCCAAGCAAACGCTGACCAATAAGGCGTTGGGAAAGAAATGATTGGATTTTTTGAACTCTTTTTTTTAATATTAGTTTTTAATTAATTGAATAGTTTTTTCGGATTTTTTTTTGCATTAATTTCTGTCATTTGTATCGATTTTTTGGGATTTTTTCGTTTTTTTTGAGCATTTTTTGGGGGATTTTTCGCTTAATTTTTGTGTTTTTTGTTTTGATTTTTTTTTGTTTAAATTTTTTTGGATATTTTTTGGGGTTTTTTCTCTAAATTTTTTGTTTTTTTTCTAATTATTTTTGTTTTTTTTGATAAATCATACGATTTTTTTGTTATTAAACATTTTTACGTTTTTTTTCTCTCTTTATATAAATTATATTTTTCTCTGCATTTAAACTAAAAAACGTTTTTCGATTAAAACATTAATTTATTTTTGAAATCTATTAATAATTAAATAAAAACGAATTTTTTTCTTAAGTTTTTTTTGAAACTTCACTACAATTGTACACAAATTTATTCTTCAAATTAAAAAACAAATTCTCAAAAACTGTAAAAAAATAATTATTAAAAACAAAACACAAAATGTTTGCCTAAAATAGTGAATAAATTCAATTTCAAAATAAATAAATTAAATCAAAATTTATTTCAATATTTAAACTGAAATTTTTAATCGAATAAAAACTGTAAATATAATTAAATAAAAATTTTTATTAATATTAAATTTTTGAAGTTTTTAGATATTATTATTAAATTAGAATGTAACAATTCATTTTTCAAGTAATTAGCATAATAAATTTAACTTTTCAAAATAAAATAAAATGGTATATAAAATAAAATTTATATTTACGATATTTTACTTAAATATGAACTGTATATTTGCAAAATTAAACATGTTTATTCTATTTGTATTTTATTATTAATAATTATGAATTAAACCATGAATTAAACGAAGAATTAAAAATTAAATTGACGTAAATTTTTGAATTTAATACCGCATATTTTTATTTACATATGTGATTTTTACTAAATTCTTAAACAAACATGTTATTTTTTAAATGATTATTTTATGTTTGTAAATTAATTTTGAACAATGACTGACGAATTTAATAATGAATAAAATAGAGATATTGAGAAACCGATTACATTTTTATCCAAATCATAAAACAAGCATTCATTTGACAAAAGTTATTAATAAATATTAATAAAATTAATTTAATTAAATATATTTAAATATATGAGAATTTTTGCTAATTAAAAAGTTACATATATTTAAATTACTAATTAAAAACACAATAAAAGTGTACTTATTATTAATTTTTAAAATTATGGGTTATTTTTCTTTATAAATATTATATTTTTTATTTTATCTCTATATTATTTTATTCATTTTTACAATTTTCTAAATTACACTTTAAAATTAAATTTAAAATATAATTAATAAAATAATAAGTAATTGCACAATTTTGGCAATCCTAATAAATTAAATTAAAGATTCATAAAATTTATCAGTTTAATCTTTAAAAAATCATAAATGTTTAAGATGTGCAATAAATTTAATAATTAAATTTAAATAATTAAAATATAAAATATAATTAAAATATAAAATATTTAAAAAGTATATATTTTTTGGGTTAAAAATATATAACATCTAAACAATATTTATAAATATTAACGGGTTTATTTTAAATTTATTTTATTACTTAAATTAAAAAATTAATTTAATAAAACCTGTAAATTTAACTAAATAAATATATTTATTTATAGTAAATTTTTAAAAAATAAATATTTGGGAATGCGGAGCCTAAATTACATTATTTATTTCTTCAACTATTTCTTCAATAATGATTCAGAAATGTTTTTTTTATTTATTTTTAAATTTTTATGTTGCATCGTTATCTTATTATTCTTGTTAATGACCTTTTTTACTTATAATCGTTTAAAATAGACATGAAATTCAAAACAATATAATTTTAAAAATATTTTATTAAAAACAATTAGTTTTCTCAAATATATTTAATAAATTCTTAAAACCGGATTAATATTTAAATTTTATTTTTAATTTAAATACTGTTTTATATATTATATGTACAAATAAAATTTTAATAATTATAATAATAAATAAAATATTAGTTAATTGGGTGTTATTTACCAAAATAAATTAAAAAAAAATAAAATATATCTATTATTTACAAAGTAAGTTAAATTCAGGGATCGAGAAAGGGGGGGGATCAGGCAAAAATCCCCCCTGATTTTGAAAATTTGGATTTATCCCCCCCTAGCATTTGGTCCGAGAAAAGG
>JAQFXP010003924.1:0-11542 GCA_034693685.1 Belba bartosi | reverse complement strand
AATTATATTTTAATATTTTAAAAAATTATAATTTTGTTCAAATTGATTATCTGCACCCAAGCATAAATTTTAACTAATTTTTTTAAATTCATATTCATTTTCATTTTTAGCAGAAAAAATCTCATTTAAAAAAATTTGTATATTTTAAAAATCTTGATTATAATATGAAAATTAATGTGTTGCATTTATATATATTATGCTGGATTTTGTATATTATTAAATTTGTTTTTTATTAATCAAAAAGTTTAATAAATATTTCAGATCATCACCTGCATTTAAAATAAACATTTTCATAAACCAATTTAATTGACAGTAAATTTATATTATTTTTGCTTTTATTATATGATTCTCGTTTTGCCAATGTTTTTGAATCGGAGATAATGTAAATGATTTTTTATATAATGTTTTTGTTTGTCTAAACAGTTCTTAAAACAAATGTTTTTTCAATTTTAGATTAAATAATAAATTATTTTTAAAAAATTACAGTTTATATTTTATAAAATAAATAGATTAATTATTTATAAAATATATTTTTATAACTATAATCAAATATTAAATAAAAACTGTGTTAATATTACAGATGTTTTAGCTAAATGTTTTATTTTTCTAATAATTAATGTAATAAACATTTTAAATACGAACTTACCTACTGTAAAAACTACCTTTAATCTATAAAATACAGTTAAATATATATTTTGTTGTAAACCAGGCATTAAAAAGTTATTTCCGCTAAGATTGTGCTAAACATATATGAATTATGTTAGTAAAAAAATTTCTTCTAAATGCCCATATTTTAAGGAAATATAATTAAAAACTATTTTGCTACTAAATCAGTTGTATTGTATTAGCAATTGATTTGAAGTTTATATTACAGTATATATATATATATAGGCAAAATAATGAAAGATGCCCAAAATTAATAATATTCTTAATGAGCTCGTAATACATTTGACTGGTGAGTGCTGAAAAGATCTCACTCTCTGAGCCAACTGCATATTAACCAATAAGCGAGCCAGTCTGAGCCCAAGTGCTCTCAACCAATGGCAAATTCACTGCGCTTACTATAGTCACATATGCTATATTCTAGATCAATGTTAAACATACTATCTAAATTAATACAATACAACTAATTTAGAAGCAAATTATTGAAAATTAAAAATATTTTATAGTTAACATAATTTATATATTTTTGGCACAATAACTTTTGAATACTTGATTTACATTTCAATTAGAAGGGGAGTGAAATGTTTTATAAATTAATAATGTTAAATTAAAATATCATAAACAAAATAAATTAATATGAAAAAGTAAATTTAATTAACAGTAATATTGTTTAAAAGTTTAGGGTCAATTAATGTAAATATTATTTTTAAAATTTTAATATCAATTATATTTTTAAAATTTAATTTTTAAATTATTGTAATATGTTCTATTTGAGTATTATTCATATTAAAATTTGTAATTTTGTTTGTTTTATTAATATAGTATTTTTTTAAAATATTTATTTAATTTGTATTAATGTAAAAAATAAGTAAATACTTAATTATATTATTTTTAAAATTCAATAATAATAGATAATTTTTGTAATTATTAAATAGTTTAAATTAAAAAATTATAATTTTATAAAATTAATTTTAAATTGTTTAAAACATCAGAAAAAATGTTTAGTTTAAATATATCAATTGATATAGATTTTCCTTTTTTATCGCTATGAGTAATTATTTCTTAATTTATTGAGTAATTCTCACATGATACATTTTACGCATAGCACAATTTGTGAATGAATAGTATTTTAAAATGATGAATTAAACATTTAAAAATGACAATTATTGTGCAATATTATATTTAATAATGTATTTTTAAAAAATTAATTTATTTTATTATTTAAATTATTGTTTTTTAATGAATTTATATAAAATTAAATTTTTATTAATCTTGTAATTAGTAATAATTTTTAAAATTTTATATCATTTTTAAACATTTAAAAAAAATTATTTAAAAAACTAAAAACTTTATATTATACGATTAGGTTTACAATCACACGTTGATTAGTTTAAACCAGATAAATTAAAAAATATTTGGTTAAAACCGGATTTTTAATAACTTTTAAATAAATTAATAAGATAAAATATAATTGAGAAATTTTGAAGTAAATAAAGCAATTATTTATTGATATTAATAAGAGAAAATAATATATACAAGTAAATATTGATCATAAGCAATGCTAACATCTCCGAAAAATATATATAAATGTAAATAGCACAAAAAAATTTTAATGAAAATAAAAGAAAAAAAATTTTATTTTTAAAAATAAATACAGAGAAAAAAGCAAAAAAAAAAATTAAAAATCAAATAGCATCATCTTGAATTTCTAAGCCAACCACCGGAATTGCAATTAAATTTTTATGACTTTGATTACGAATCAATGATTTTATGCGTATATTCTCGCGTATAGTCAGCGGCAGTGTATCGCTATAACGGCGTTTAATCTTTCTATGACGCCGTACCATCATAACCACCAAGGTGCTGAACAGGGCCAAACCAGACGACATACATATCAGTATGATCGCGTGAAACATGTTGAATCGTAGCGTGTTCATTCTCGCAGAGGCACTAGTTTGAATCTAACCAAGCGTGTATTTTTCACGTATATTTTATGTAGGTAAATTTTGTTGTTGATTAGCTTGTGAATATATAACTTGCTATGCATTTATTGTTAAAATTAAATCATTAAGATATATTTAATAAAATTAATTTAATATTTAATAAAAAAATATTTATATATTAACTGGCAATAAATATTATTTAAGAAGGTTTTATATCTGCTCTCTATTAATGCAATTATATATTTTTGCCGTTTTATCCAAACTTTATATCTTATTTAATGTAAACAAAACTCCATATATTTGCCAGTTTTTATGATATGACATGTAATTCGCTCAGCCATATGTGATAGAGCATTTTTATACGTGGATAAACATTTAGGGTGAAATAGCGAATTTGATGTTTGTTGACATAAAAAAAATTGTAACAAATTTATCATTCAAATGTAACAGCATAGAAATATTTTATATTTGTTTATATATGTTTTTAGCAAATATTTTCTATTTTATAATTTATTATCAATACCTGCTATAACTATGGTTTTTATTGTTTATTATTAGATTTGCAATTTTAATAAAATAACCTTGTAAAATATTTTAGATATAGTATTATTTTATTTTTGATAAATAGAATTAAAATTAATAAAAATTTTAAATTTACACTGTATATGTTTGTCTTTTTTATTTAGACAAGTTTATAAATTTTAATTATTATTTTATGCATGTTTATTGTCATAGAAAAATTTTAAAACTTTCCAGTGCAAACATTGACAAATCTCCCCCCTACAAATTGACATAAATTGATTATATCAGTATTCTATCACAAAACTTTCTTATTGAAACATAAGATTAGGCTTGAGTACAAAAACCGAATGTGCACTATAAGCAAGTTTACTTGAAATTCAATAGCTATTAAATAGACATAGCAAATTTATATTTATTTTTTTTTGACAGCAATATGCTGATCAATGCGTACGTGAGGACCGTCTTTATGCACTACTGTCTCGTGTCTAGTCAGTTGAGATTTATTCCAGTTATTTGTTTAAATTAAATATTTAAATCAATTGCAAACTGTATTTATTACTTGACATTGATTTTGATTTGTTGTTTAAATTTTAAATTATTAAAAAAAATTACTAATATTTAGAAATTTTGTTCAAAAACTGTAATAAAATTTAATTTTAATTTGTATATTAAATAAATAAAACTAATGTATGAAATTTGGCTGTTTGTAATGTTGCGCTTTTTTTTAAATACCATGTATAAATTAATAGTTTTAAAAATAAAAATAATTAATCAATTTAAATATTTAATTTTACATTTTAACAATAAAATGTAATTTTGTTTTTAAATTAAAATTTTTTATCATTTCTATTAAATATATTAAACAAATTCCAGAATAAATGAGTTTAATAACAAAAATATAAGTATTTTAATAAAATAATAAATTATATAGATAAAAAATAAAATTGTTTAGCAAATTTTCTTATTAAACAAATTAATCATAAAAGTATTATTTCAAAAAATAATTATTTCTAAAAAATTTTTATTATTAATTTAATATTTATGCAGATATATTTAAACTTATTAATTTAACCTGTAATATTACTACTATATATTATTTATTTAATATAATTAATTAAATAAAGTTAATTTAGCTATCGGAAGTTTAACCTGGCAATTTTATCTTATTTATCTTTAAACTTAAATAAATTTAACAAATATTAAAATATAATTTATTTTAATTAAATTTGAAAATATTTTATTTAAAAAAAGATACAAATATTTAAATCAAAATTACACATTTAAAAAATTGAAAAATATTAACAAATTATATACAACGTGTTTAAACAATTTAGAATTACAAGTTTAATACAGGAAAATATCGACCGAAAGCGAGAGCTTGCGTTCAAATCCGCTATTGATTTATCTTTTGTGTGAATCGAGTTAAAGCGCTTTTTGTTGCATCGCTTCGATAGTAAACAGTGTTCCGGAAAAAGTGTGAAAACGAATCATTCATTTTTTTCGGCGCAAAAACTCTTCCATCACTTTGTAAACACTTCAATATCCCGAACATCAATACTTGTTTGAATAGGAAATACTGGCTCAAATTTAATCTTTAAAAATCTTGCAAATTGCAGCCTGTAAACATATATAATATAAAATATTAACATTGCAAGTTTTCTAATAAAGTTGAAATTTTTGGCCTAACATATATTTTACGTTAAAAGTGACTCAAAATGGGAACCACTGGACGTTTTGGCGGTAGCGGTGGACTAACATCAAGAGGTGGACACACATGTAAGTTTTAAAATTTTTTATCGTATTAAAAATTATTTTCTTATTTTATCTATAATTTAATATTAGCAAAATTTAAAATATTTTTAAAAATTATATTAATTCATATAATTTATTCGTATTTATTCTTATTAAATTTAATATGCAACTTTTTCTATCTGAATGTTTAACAATGTAAAAATAATCTATAGTTAAGAGATTAAAAAAGGGGAATCAGCCAAAAATCTTTCATGATTTTTAAAATTAATATTTATTCCAGTTTAACATTTTGTTTGCAAAAAAGTACTTTTACTCCGGGATTTTAAAGTTGACCAGCAAATATTTTAATTCTATAATCAAAATTATAAAATATTTTTTCAATTAGTAATAAATTCGGTTTAAATTTATTTAAATTATTTTAACTAACTTCACAATTAATTAGTTTTTAGCATTAAAAATATAACTATCCGATTTTTAAGGTTTCATGTCAAAATTTTGAAAAATTTCCCCGTTGATTTCAATTGGTTTTATGCCAAAATTTTGGAAATTTTTTTTTCTGATCCCCCCTTGAATCAGCATATCTTTTCAATCACAGCTATAGTTCATTAACACAATTAATGAGTTTTGCTATTATACGCTTTCAAATTTTAATTAACAAAACAATAAATTTTGTCACAGTTGGTGTTTGTTCTTGCTTTGTTTTATTTAAAGCAAGTTTTATGATGTTTTAATTATAAATATTCAAATTAATTTTTGACGTCAGCAGTTTATCTGTGAACAAAATTAATCGGTTTTAAAAAGTTGTCGTGTGCTAAATTTTAGTCAAATTAAATTACTTTTATTTTTAACTTTGACGCATTTTTACTTAAAATTAGAAAAGTTAATTAATCACTTAGTCAGTTAAAAATTAAACATCTTATTATTTTTTATGTTTTCTTAAAATTAATACAGGAGTAGCATAATAATTAGTAAATAAATAACATGATAATTAGTAAAGTTTTAAATTAAATTAATCTTTTACATGGTAAAATTTTTAATTTAAAAATAAAAAATTATTTACTTAAAATATAAATGATTTTATAATTAATAAAAAGTAAAAATTAAATTTAACAAACTAAATTTGTGTGGGCATCTTAAAAATTTACTTGAAAATGTTTAAAATTTATGTTTTAATAAACTCGCTAAATTTTTTATTTACATAATTGATTTTTTTTATCTTTTAATAAATGTAAATTTTATTCAATATTAAAGTGTATCAAGTACTGTTTTTAATTTAATTAGTTTTATATTTTTATTTAATTAGTAATTCAAACAACTCTCCCGTGTATTCAAAAGCAAATATTTTTATACCTCTTTTCAAATAATTCAAAACTCTTTATGAAATAACTTTTCCATTAATTTAATCAAAATATTTGAAAAACAGCGAACCATAAAAAATCTGATTTAAACTTAAAACTACTAATATTTAAGTGCAAGCAATAAACTTAATGTATTTTTACAAAATATATATTTTTTAATCAACAAATGTCAAATATATCAATAATGCTAAATTTTTGCAATAAATTGTAACTGTCAATTTGATTTTTTATAAACTGTAAGTTTATCTAGCAAATTAAAATACAGCCTTTAATGTTATTATGTTAATTTAAAAGCAATTTATTTTTGTATGTTTAATTTGGAAATTAACTTTTACATTTATATATAAATGTATATTGTATATGTATATTTTAGAAATGAAAGTCGGCATAAAAATTTAAATTAAATTTTATTGTTAAATTTTGTTTTTCAATAAATATTTAAATTTGTTTAAATGTAATAGCCTGTTAACATAACAATAAAAGAGATAAAATTTTATTTTATTGGCAGATTACATTTACAAGTAAAATAATTTTAACAAGCTAAGAATAGTAAACAGAATTAAAGAATAAATTTTACGAATAAAATAAAACTTTTAAGCTTATAGAATGCCTATTATTGTATAAGATTTCGCATTAAGCTTTTATTTTTCTTATTTATATATCCGTTTGAAAGTTGTCTTAAAAGTAGAAATAAATTAAATTTTCCGTTATTTCAGTAAACGCTTTCAAACAAAAAAGAAAAATTTTTAATTACTGAAAAGCCAATTAAAATGAGTGCACTTGAAATAATTGTCACAACAACTTTATGTACATTTTTTTCTAACTTGCTTTTAACTTTTTATGTATTATATGCATTGAATAATTTTCATAATGAAAACGATTTTTTAATAATAAATTTTAGAATTTTGATTTTTTTTACATTTAAAATTAATGATATATTTTTATTGTTCTATTGCGCAACTTTAATGTTACAATGATTAATTATTGTTTTTGTTTAGAGTTTGTTGTTTTAGAAATAATTACCTAGCTAGTTTATTTTTGGCAACATTTTTCTATTAATAATACAAACTGTTAGCCCAAACGGAAATTAGATCTAAACAAATAATTGAATTATTTTTTCTTATTTCTATTTATCGAAACACGCATTAAAAAGATTAGTATCGAAATAAAAGTTTCATTTTAATTATTAATTATTGGAAAAACAATTTAAACGTGCTAATGTATATAAAAATCATATTTAGTTTGTTAGTTTTATAGATTTCACATTAGTAAGCTCATAAAAAGTTTCACTTTGCGCTATTATTATATGCTTTTTATATTAAATAATTTTATAGACAAGTATATACGCAATAAACATTGATTTCAATAGCGCTGCTTTTAACATGCTAAAGTTAAAAAATTTAATTAAATTATTAAATTAAATTATCACTAGCTATTAACTAGATAAGCAGAAATAATGATGCAATTAATATAAATTTTTTAGTTAATTAATTTTTTTTCTATATTAAAAAAATAATTTAATTAATATATATTTTTAATTTATTATTAAAAACTGTAAATATATTTTTGTTTTATATAACATTAAATTAACTTATTTGTGATATTATTAATAGATAAAGTATTATTTTTAAAATAAAAAATAAGTTTTTATTGTTTTCAGAAAAATAATTATAATGAATTTACAGCTATCTAATAACAATTAGGAATATTTTTAAACACATTATTTAAAAAAAATTTTAACTTTAAACTTATATACAAATTAAAAAAAATACTAATTTAAAAATTATTAAAATAAACAAAAAATATTTTTATTTATATTTTTTATTATTCGGTTTTTAATAAAATGTAAAATTTATAAGTAAGCGTACTTCTGAACGTACACTACTTACTAAATATTGCAGTTAGAAAAATTATTTTTTTGCACATTTTGCTTTTATATAATAAGATTAGTTTGTGTATATTATGGCAATAATATAAATTAATAATCAATAAATTACTGACATTGCCAATTTTTTAATAAACTAATTTTTTTCTATATTATATAATATAGGCAAAAATTTCATATACAAGTTGATTTATTTTGCAGTAAATATAAATAAATTAAAATAATTAAATGTTTTATTTTTAAGATATTGTTTTTAAAAATTTAAAATTACATATTATTAAACTTAATTCAACTATTTTCTTATAGCTACATTTTGCTGTTTTATTTATTATTTTATTTACACAAAAATTAACTATCTAGAAATATTAATTATTTTATTTCGCATTTTTATTGTATTACTATATATTTTTTAAAGAAATAAACTAATCTTAAATAGCATTATATAATTAATTTGTTAATTTTATTTGTTAATATATTAATTTAATAATATGAACAAGTCATAAACGAGTTTGTTTGAAAATTAAATATATTTCCTGCTATAAAAATTAGAAATTAAGTTCAAATTTATTTTCTTAGTTACAGTATTTGTCTAAAATAGGGATTAGTTTAATAGTTTTGGTGGTATTAGTTGCCATTTTATTAAATAATAAATTACAAGTTTGTTGAATGCGGGTCAAATTGTATTGCATGCTGGTATCTAATTACATTTGATTTGTAATATATTCATTTAATGCAGTTGCTATTAAAAATTCAACAAAGCATTACTAAACATAATAGTAAATATAAACGTGCATATCTAATTGAAAGTGCAATTAGTGAATCTATTCTGTTGGGTCTCTATTGCCTTTTCCTGTCAAAAGAATTTCTACTTTTGTCAAACATTCTATAGAATTAGATAATATTTTTGTTTTAACAATATATTCAAAATTACAATATATATAATTTTTGTTTTTATATATTTGTATAATATATACAAATAGTTATAAGTAGTTTTATGTAGTTTTATACAAATAGTTTTATATATAGTTATATATATAGTTTTAATATATTATTTTTATACATAAAAAATTAAATTTGTTTTTAAAATTATTTTAATTTATGTTGATTGTTTTTTGATTGTTTTGTTGAATCAAGTTATTAAATATCTTAAAAATTTATTCAAATTATTAAACATAAAAATTTTAAATTTATTTTAATTTTATACAATTGTAACAAAATATATATATTAAAATAAAATTGTATTTAAGTTTTGTACAAGTTGCAACATTTAAATTTAAAATAAATCAAACTAACATTTAACACAAAATTTGATTCTAATTTGATCTAGGGTACGACACCGACTACTCGGAGCTATATCTGGGTTTGGCAGTAGTTTTGGGCTTTTTTGTACTTCTGGTTCTGTTTCTGATACTAATGTTTAGTTTTATATATTTGCGCCGAAAATGTTGTTCACAACAGCGACAACAACGCAGACGACAAAACATTATTGACTCAAATACTTATTCCGAACGCAAGTCCTCATCGATTGCTGTCTTATAGTTGAGATAATTGTATTAAAACTTTTATATTAGATTAGTATGACACTGCAAGTTTTTGTGTTTGCAAAATTTTTAATTTGATTTAATTTTTTATTTAATTTAATATTTTATCATGTAATATTTAATTATTTAATTAATATTTATACATATGTAAGTTTTAATAAATATTTTATAGTTTACAGTATGTAAATTTTTGTTTAATTAATATTTTGTATTTGTTTTGTTTTATAATAAATCTATCTTGTTTAATAAACGGAATTTTCTTTATCATTTAAATATTTTATTTTATTTTTGTAAAATTTAAACAAGTTTAATTTAATTTATTAATTTATTTAAAATTGTAGTATTAGATATTTTCATATATATCACGCGAATTAAGTGATAAAATTTAACAGGTTTACATATATTTAAATTTTAAATTAGCTAAATTAATAGTAAAGTAATTATATATGTCTGAAATATTTAAAATAATGTTAAATAAAAATAAAACATAAATAAATTAACTACAGTCAAGTCACTATAAATTTATCTTCTATCAATTTACATTCTTCCTAACTTCACACCAATCTCTGGCCCCATTTTGGGACCAATGTTAAAGAATAGGCCTAATTGTACATCTCTTTATTTTCACTTTCACATTAATATTGTAAAACAAATCATATGATATAAATCTCTATATTTTCACAAAGCGTGTTTGTTGTGTGTTTTTAAAAAAATTGTTTCATTTTTTCAACAATTTTGCAAAATATGTTTATATATATTTTAATAATAAAGATTATTTAAGACAAATAAAAACTCTACGTCAAATCAATTTAATTATAACTTAAAAACAATGTAATTGTAAAAAAACATCTCTTTTAAATTATTTAAATAAAGATTAATTAATTCATTTTTAAAATATCTCACTAATTTCACATGCCTTAAAATTGGGTCCCAATAGTGTTAATTTATAGAGACTTGACTGTACATGCAATTTTTTAATATAAAAATTTTGTATTAAAAATATTTTTATATAAATTCTTTAGAATAGGCTTTTAACCAGAGATCAGTCAGATGAGGAATCTTTTATAAATCTTTTTGTTGTTTATATTGTACATTTATCTTACCTAGCAATTGGTTTGCAAATAAGTAATATTCTTATTGATTTCCCACCGTCCAAAACAACTGGCAAAAATGTTTTAACATTATGTTTTAATTTAGAATTTATTTTACAAATTAATGCTAAAATTTGATATTAATTTAGTTATATTGACTAAATTTAGTTTAAATTTAATTTAAATTCATGTTGCAAATTAAGATAAATTGCAAGAAAAATTATGTAATTTTAAGGCATGTCATGCGCTTTAGAAAAAAAAACTTTATTTCTTGTTTTAAAAAAATCTGTTTAACTTAAAAAGGCGCTTAAGTTTCAGAAGTACAATAGATTAGTAAATTAAATCACGTAATAACTCGAAACAATAACTTTTTATTTATTTAAAATTTCTTAACACTAAGTTATATCAAACAGATGTTAAACATTTAATAAAAAATTAAAATTAAATTTATTTAAAATGTTTGCCTTGTTGTGTGCCTTATTGCAAATATTTAAATCAATAATAAATTTATTTAATTAGGTTATAAATTTAAATTAGAGTATTTTATAATCTGTACGAGTTAATTCCCTAGACTTTATAAAATAAGTTTTATGCTTTATATATAAATACAGTCTACTCCGGCTATAATCAGTCAGCTTATAATCACACTCGGTTATAATCACTGCATATGCAAGATACCAAACGTTACAAATAATGTTATTAATGCATTGGTTATAACCATTTTTGTCTATAATCACTTAATTTACCATGCACCAATGTGGTGATTATAAACGGAGTATAATGTATT
>JAQFXP010003923.1:0-11544 GCA_034693685.1 Belba bartosi | reverse complement strand
TACCATATTCTCTCACATTTCGGTACATGTACATATAAGGTATATTATAGCATTTATCAAATATAATCTAAAACAAGATAAACTCAATATTTTTTATAAATAGCATTCAGTACATGTGAAATATTACGGTATCCTAAACATACTATATAATTTACAGGGGTGAACATTAGCCATGGAAACTTTTTTGAAATTAAATTTAAGCATTTTATTTAATTAATTACATGCCAAATTTTACATCAAAATAACCAATAGATATGTATTATTAAATATATTAAAAAATATTTATCAAAACTTTCAAAATAATGCTAAAAATTAATCACCAAATTAGATACAAGTTTTTGGAGTTTTTAAAAATATTCAGTAATTTATTCGGTAAAAATAAATTATTTTTAAATATTACAAATTATTAAATTTTAGTTTCTTAAGAAATAGTGTTAAATGAAATAATATCAAAGAGTAACTTAAATAAAATTATTTGAAAAATTATTTATTAATGTAAATTAAAATTTAAAAACAAGTCTAAATTAAAAATGTTTACTTAACCTTTTACACAAAAATTGCATATTTTAGAGGTTAAAATATCGACAAATTAGTGCATTTTGAATAGATTTTTTTAATTAAGAGTAAAGAACAACTTAATCTGTTAATCATATTAAAATTTTAAGTTAATTATATGAAAATCTGTTAGAATTATTAATGAAACAAAACAGTGTTTTTTTACCTTAAAAAATACAAAACGTTGTATCCAACTTTGGAATTGATTTTTAGCGTTATTTTAAATGTTTTGATAAAAACTTTTATTTTAATTTAAAATTACATATACAGTTAAGTCTCTATAAATTCACCTTCTATAATTTCACATTCTCCCTAACTTCACACCAATCTTTGGCCCCATTTTGGGACCAATGTTAAAGAATAGGCCTAATTTCACATCTCTATATTTTCACTATTACACTAATATTGTAAAACAACTCACATAATATAAATCTCTTTAATTTCACAAAACGTGTTTATTGTGTACTTTTTAAAAAAATTGTTTCATTTTTTCAACAAATTTGCAAAATATATTTATAAATTTAGTAAAAATGTGATTTATTTAAGACAAATGAAAACTCTAAGTCAAATCAATTAAATTATAACTTAAAAACAATCTAATTATTAAAAACAAACTTTTATTTTAAATTATTAAAATAAATTTTTATTTATTTTATTTTTAAAATATCTCTCTAATTTCACATTCTATAATTTCACATGCCTTAAAACTCGGTCCCAATAGTGTGAATTTATAGAGATTTGAGTGTATATTGTTTAATTAAATATATAATTTGGCATGTAATTAATTAAATAAAATGTTTAAAAGTAATTTCAAAAAAGTTTCCATGGCTAATGTTCACCCCTGTATTAATAGCAATTAATATATTTATTTATCAATTAAATGACTAATTATACAATTACTATAATTCCTCACATTTTAGAACATGTGCTTATAAAATAAATTTAAGCTTTATGTTCTTATATTCCGGAGCTTAGAAAGATATTTCTAATACAGTTAAAATTAAACTAGATTATTTTCTGTTTTTATATTAATAATAGTGATATCAAACTAATTGTTACTTTGCATATCCTGTGTCTTAAATAATTTGATTATTAGTCACATGACTGGCTAATGTGTAATTATTGCTAATTATTTAGTTTGAGTTAGTGCTAGCCAATAGTGTTGCCTTGAAAAAAAAGTGAAACAAATCTAACAATAGCCTGATATTATTTGTTATGTTGGTTTGATATGTTTATATGCCAGTCATATCTGATGTTTAGTTTATTGTTGTTTGTACTTTTTCAAAGTTTAAAAACGACTATAACTTACTTACTATTTATTAAACAAACAAAAACAGTTTTCTAATACTGACCAATTAAAACAATGTAAATAAGCCTTTTATCCATGTTAACTGAACAGTAAAAGCACCAAATATTTATACTTTGAACAAATAAGCGGCTCTTCAAGAAAAATAGTAACATCTTATATGAATCATATGTTTATTAATGTTAAACTATACATGTACAGAAGTATAAACGCTTAGATATTTGCGCATATAAATCTAAAAATATTTTCCTAAGACCCGCAGTATAAAAACATAATCTTAAAAATGAAAATAAAAACTAGTTTTTAACCATAGATTTAAACCAAATATTTTAAATATAAATGTTAAAATTTGATATTTAAAACATTAAAAATTTAAAAACATATAAAATAATAATAAATTATGTAATTAATTAAGCGTAATTTATATTAAAATTTTTTCTAAATGACATATCATTATTTTTAAATTTTCTATAGAAAAGTTGATTAAACAAAAATTTGTAATATAATTATATTATAAATGAGTTTTCAAAATAATACTATAATTTATACTCATTTATCAGTATATACTATAAAACTAATTATAATTAATTAATTACTATTACTATTTATAGTTTGAGTTTATCTGGTGTTATAAGAACAAGTCCTTAAAGGCGTTAACTCAAATTTTAATCTAAATATCTTATAAGCACATACTAAACTGTAAGGGATTACAGTAAATAAAAAACATAGAATAATTTCTATTTAACAATTTGCTACAGTTTTGATTAAACTTTGAGATATGACTAGTTATTTCAGTCAAAACTGGGTGTCGTGTTACCCAGGTAGTACGCCACTCTGTCTGTAACAAACTAAGATAACAAACATCTAAAGTCGGAGAATTCGGTATTAACAAATTAATTAATAATATTTCAATTGTTTTTGAGTAAAACTAAAATAAGAGATTTGATATGTCATGTCTTTTTTAATATCTTTAAAAATTATAACATGGATTATTTATTATTTGATAAAAACAAACAATAAATAATTTAACGCATGCAGTGATTAAGATAATTAAATGTTTTAATATTTTACATCAATCTTAAAACATTTATAAAACTGATTCTATTCCTCACTTTTAACGGCATGCCGTTATAATCCGAGGATAACACATGTAGTCTGTTTTATTCTATATGGTTTTCAAGTATATGCGTGGAAATACGGTAATATATTTATCTATTATACATTTAACCTGCGTTAATTAATATATTTAAGTTGCGACTCAACCAAATACCAGTGCCCGCATTCCATAGTTGTCTACCCGGGATTGAAAATTTTTAACCAAATATTCGACAGTTCGACAAAACATTATAACGTCAGTCAAACTGTAATACATCCTCTCTATGGAGACCCGAGTATTCAATCGGAGGCCAAAGACATTGCATTAATCGAATTGTCGGAATCACTCGATTTTGGCGATAAGACAGTTATAAACAGCATTTGTTTGCCGAAGAATGGATCCGAAAATACCGAAGAAGAATATGCGTTAATAAGTGGCTGGGGTAGTATTAATCAAACAGGAGCAAATCCAAAATTTTTGCCAATGGGTTGGGTCAGAATATTTAAATCACCTGATTATTCATTGGATATAATTTATGCAATTTTTGTTCCATATCCTAATGGAACACTTGGTTGTGATGTATACAAATTTTATTTTATTTAATTAAATATTATAATTTTTACTAGGTTTAATCTCATATAAAATTTACATTGATGCAAACTAATCAACAATTTAATTTAAAGAGCGATTCGGGCGGTCCACTCATCCAATACGTGGATGGAAGAGCTGTATTGATAGGCGTATATTACGGTTGGCATGGTGATTCTGTAACTCCCTGTCCAGTGGCTGCTGAAAAGCCAGTGGCTCTTTGGGTAAGAGTCTCCTTTAATATCGATTGGATTATAAATGTGACTAAAGTTTAATCTATTCCATAATATTTTTTAATTTAAAATTTAGTCAAATATTTAATAAAAATAACTTAAATTTAAAAATTTTTTATTAGAAATTAAAACTTTAATTTTATTAATACTTTATTCACAATAAATGTTATAATATTATAATAAACTGATGTGAAAAATGAGACAAAAAATATATAATCAGACTTTGTTTTGAATTTTGTTTTTTATTAGTTTGAAAATTTCAAAATTAAAACTAAGAATAAGTTATTAAAACTCTAAATACAAAATAAAAACTAAAAATTCAATCGAAAAATAATAGAAATAAAAGGTTTGTAAAAAGTTTCGACGAAAGAGAAAAATAGACTCAAAACATATAATTTATTTATTGCATAAGTTTTTATATCAAATGGTTATAAATGGGGAGATATTGTGTTCAAAACTATTATGGTTTATAAAATGCAAAAACATTTTCAAAGCCATAATTAAGATCTCTTTTTCAGATTACAATTACTACAGACATTAAAACCTATAATAACCAAAAGTAATATAAACTTAATATAAACTTAAAACATAAAAAAATTTAATAATTTTAAACATAATTTAAATTCATGTTTGATTCGACTAAAAAATTTAATGAACTAAACGCATCATAATCTCAGTCTTTATTTCTCAAAACATAAAAAAATAACAAATTTCTCATTAATTAAATAAATTGAAAAAAAACTTTTTAAAACAAATTTCAAAGCATTGAAGAAAAGGTCTCTACAGTATAACAGATTAAGAATAGAAATAATTTTGGTTGCTTTTAAAATAAAATTTCTATGTTATATAAAGTGCAAACAATTAATATAAAATAAGACAAAATAAAATAATATTAATTTCGATTATCTTATTATCAAATATGTCACTTTTAAAATTAGAAACGTCAAATGTAATAATTTTTAAAATAATATTTAAATAAATATTAAATTTATTAATATAAAATAATAGAAATGTTGAATATATTATTGTAAAATATATCAATAAAAAATTTAATGTAAAAAATTAATTTTAATTAATGTTGTACATTTGCTATAATAATAGAAATAACGTAAAATTATTAAATAATATGCTTAATTAAATATTTTTATTATTTTATATTATTAAAATTAAATTTATGTGACAAATTTCAACAAGTGTAATAACAAACTTTGTTTCTATTTTTAAAATTTAAAACAAACTTTAAGCGATAATTGCTAAAACAATATAGCAAACATTAAAATTTATTTTCCTGTTAATTCTAACAAAAAATAAATTTAATTTTTGAAAATAATAATATAAAAAATAACTAATTGAGTAATAATTTAATATGTTTGAGTAACTATATTTATTATAGTAGCTATTATATTATGTTAAATATTATATTAAATAACAATTTTTAATGCTATAATAGTTATTTATCACAAGTTAATTCAATTAATATAATCTAATCTTTTATATGACTTATATTTAGGTTAATATATATGCTGTATTTATTATATAAAATATATTTAGTAAAGCGTAATAATAGTAAACGTTTTCTAATATTATTTTTATTAATAAACTTTGAAATTAATTAAAAATTTAAATCACAATAATAATAATCATTAAAAGAATTTAATGATAAATAAAATAATTTAAATATTTACTTTATATTGTATGAAATGTCTGTTTTAGACAAATTTGAAATTTGTAATAAAATTTTTGAAAGTATTAAAAATAATATTAAAATTTTTCATATTTTCAATCAAAGAAATCGTATTTATGACAATAATAAAAACATTATATTTATTACAAATGATGATAAAGTGTTTGGTTTCGGTTCCAATATTAACGGTTGTTTAGGTTTAGGCAATGAAGAGGTCGTTAATGAACTTAAACTTATAACTGAATTATGTGCACAAAATATTAATGAATTCTATATTGGATTGGATTATATGTTAGCTCTGAATGGGGAAAATGAATTGTTTGGTTAGGGATATGTTAAGAGACATTTGGGTATTATTATGAATTCATACGAAGAATATGTTAAACCACAAAAGTTTACTTATTTTTGTGATCAAAATATTAAAATTATTCAAATAAGTTGTGGTTATGATTACATTCTGGCACTTACATCCTTGGGCCGAGTGTATGGTTGGGGTGACAACAGATACGGACAAATCGGTTGCGGGAATACATATCAAGAGGTTATTTTGACACCAATTCAATTGGAATTTATATCAAATTATAAAATACAATCAATTTGTTGTTCAGAGAATAGTTCGTATGCACTGACCAGTAATGGAATGGTATTTAGTTGGGGTCATAATAATTGAAACCAATTGGGTCATCAAATTAAAAAATCTGAAATAGTATTCAAACCAAAATTAATTGATATAAATAGTGTAATCAAAGTTTGCGCCAATTATTCCAATACATATTTTCTGACAAATGACGGATTTATTTATTTTTGCGGTTATTATGATATTTCAAAATATCAAATTTTACCAAAAATATTAACAAGTAATAAATTCGTTTTAATGTACCAACCATTATATTTTCGAGACATTTGTGTCGTTTCCAAACATGAAATTTATTTACTCGAAGGTAATAAAATCAAAAAAACAATTTATAATAATTTATTTAATTATTATTGTGGAAAATATCAGATAACTTATAAAACAATAAATTTGAATGATGAATTTAATATTCAAAATATACACCGCTCTAATTTCAAAAATAATAAAATTGTTGAAAATATTGATAAATTAAATAATTTTCAATTAATAACAAATAGTACTAAAAATATAGCAAAATATTCCAGTTTTGGTAGATATGAAAATGAATTCGAAGAATTAGCACGGATAGGTTTGGGAGGTTTTGGTCAAGTTTTTAAAGTTAAAAATAAATTTGACGATGAGTTCTATGCAATTAAAAAAACTACATTAAAAGGTAACAAAAAATAACTATTATTAAAATATTAATTAAAATATTATTTAAATTTAGATTCAAATAAATTGAAGTATTACTACAATGAAGTAAAAACTTTTGCTAAACTCAAAGCCGAATGTTTTGTCAATTACAAGACTTCTTGGATTGAAAACAATTGTATTTACATTCAAATGGAGTTATGTTCGGATGACTTGAAAAATATAATTGAATTAAAAGCCAAAGCATTTAACCGACAAATATCAGAACAAATGAATATAATTGAATACTACATATCGAGTGAATTGTTTAAAGAACTGTTAGAATGCGTTCAGTATTTACACGAATCAGAGCCACCGGTAATACACAGAGACCTCAAACCACAGAATGTATTGATATCGTACAGCAATACAAACGGAAAGTATTTAAAATTATGTGATTTTGGGTTAACCACAACACACGACACAGAAATTGTTTCTCATACGGATACTTGTTTCTCAAGTGGGAACTAATAAATATATGGCACCGGAAGCATATGGAAGACAATATAACTCAAAAGTCGATGTCTATAGTCTGAGTATTATAGCGCAAGAATTGTTTGACATTGACTTTAATGCGTTTGTATTTTTAAAAATTTATTAATACGTAAATATAATTAAATTTTAATTTTAGTTCAACTTCTGATTTCAATTATACAAAAGCAATAACGCAAAACTTTTATGAATTAAACAACCTAATCCTATTAATGTATAATAGTTTGTATAAGATGAGACCTACTTGTGCTGATGTATTGGCTAAAATTAATAAATGGGCTATTGATGCTAATAAAGTGAAAGATTTGCAAGAATTTGATTCAATTATGAAAAAACTTAAAAATTATCAAAATCAGTTTTATTATAAATATTTAATAATTAGATTAAATAAATAAATTAAATATAGATTAATCATTATAACCAATCTAATGCAAAATATATTTTAAAAATAAGTTATAGGAAAAAGAAAATAAAATTAAATAACAATTAAATTAATTTTAAATTTAGCATATATTAGTAAAAACTAAATATGTTTTGTAAAAATTGCTAGTTTATACAAAAATAAACAAATCCAGATATAATTAAAAACAAGTGTGATGACATTTTTGTAATGGTTATTAAAAAATTATTTTTTTTAATTTTATATATTTTAGTTCTTAATTATTAATTATTTTTTACTAAAGTACAAAATTTACATTAGTTATAAAAAATTTAATTAAATCTAAATATCTTAAATTTAAATAATACTGTACATGTCATTTAAATATACTTGACGAATTAATATAAGATATAATAAGTTAATATTCAATAAAATATTTTCAGATAACTAATAAAACACACGGAGAAAAAAATTATTTTATTATATGTATAATTATTGATTTTTAATTTACTATTTTTAATAATTTTATCAACATGTACATAACTTATATATTATAAACATTATTTATTATATAATTAAAATAATTTAGGATTTACAGGTAAATTAAAATTTATTTATAAAATATAAAATTAATAAATAATTTTGTTATTGACAAAATGAATAGAGTTAAAAGAAAAAGACATACATAAAAATTTTTGAAAATTAAAAATAATAAACTGTCGTGCAATAAATATCGAGTTAAAACATTAAAGCTTATAATCAAATTGTTATAATATTTTTCTTATAAAAAAATTATTTATCAAGGTATTAAAAAAAATTTAAGTATATAAATATTAATATTTATTAACAATTTAAATGTATAAAGTAAAGGGCCATATACCATTTCAGAAAAGTTTTTAACTAAAAGATTTTGTGCTGCAACTTATGGTTATTAAAAAATTAATTTATTTTTTTTAATTTATATACTTTATTTCGTATTTATTATTTATTTTTTCTAGTTAAAAAATTATTTTTGTAAAACATTAATTATTTAATAAATTAATTTAATAGACTATATATTTATTATTAATAAAATTGATTTAAGTAATGCTGTACATGTCATATAAATATTCTTGATAAATAAATACAAATTATACACCTGTCATAATTAGTAAAATATTTTCAGATATAAACATTTTAATTAAAAAATTAATTTATTAAATTATTTTTATAATTATATTATTGATTGTTAATTAATTAAATATTCACTAATAATTTTATCAACATGTACATAACTTATATATTAGAAAAATAATTTAATACAAATTAATATAATTCAGATTGAACAGTTAAATTAAAATTTATTTCTAAAAATATAAAATTAATAAATAACTTTGTAAGTGACAAAATGAATCAAGTAAAAAGAAAAAGATATGCAAAAGAATTTTTAAAAATATAAAATAATAAACTGTCTTGCAATAAAAATTGAGTCAAAACATTAATAAAAATAATGGCTATAATCCTATGCATGTCTGGTATGCTATACCAAACATCAGAATTAATCACTCAATACATCGCCGGCCGAACAGTTATCAACATTAAAATTGAACAGTTAAAATTTTTAAAAATACCGGCAATTACTGTATGTTTACCCAGATTTTTATCAATGGATAAAATATTTAAAACAAATCATACGTTAAAATCAGATTATTCGCATATTTTTAATTCTAAAAATGCAACCATATGGATTGATCAAGATAAATGTTTTAATGATAACATTACCAAATTGCTAAAATTGACATTCCCAGAATATGAAAATCAATCGAACCATATCATATTTAACTTGTCATTATTGGAAATGTTTAACAAATATAGTATTGACATAATTGGGAATGATAAATTGAATTCAGAATATATAAATATACATGTTAAAGTTGTTGGTTTACAAATGAATGGAAAATTTGGCAATTTTATTGATACCAAACCAATTGAGTCAATTAGCACTCGTTTTAATTATTTGAGAAAATGTTTTACATTTTTTAGTGGTTTAAACAAAAATTACGAAAATATAAGTTTGAATTTGCAGTCAATTGATATCGACTTTCTTCACAATAACGATTGGTTTCCATATCATGTTTATGATAAAAATATGATTTATATGTTAATGCATTCGTTTAATAAATTGCCTAAATTTAACCTGGATACTAAATTTTTGCCAATATATTTAAGAAAAAGCACAAAAATCACTTACAATACGTTGCATATAAAACGACTGCCGCCTCATTACGACACCAATTGTCGAGCGTATGATATGAACGATACAAATCACGAGAAGTTGAGAAGTGATTGTAATAATAAATGCATTTTAGAAAATATAAACCAAACATGCAAATTTGATTGTATACCTCGTACTTTGCTAAGCAAACATTTAATTAGAAAAACATTTTTATCTATCAAGCAAAATATTAAATTTTGCCATTTTGAAATAAACAAATATTGGTGTTTTGATAATGAGATAAATGCAATCATGCTAAATTGTGAAACTAAATGTTTGGTAAGTTGCGAAGAGTTTTATTATAATTTTAAAATTGTGACCAAGTATTAATTAGAAGATTATAACCGATCATGTTTAGCAAGTTTGATTAAGATAAGGCACAATCAAATGCCGAATCAATATATAGAACACATTCCGGATATCTCATTGATATCTCTTATCTCGAACTTTGGCGGTTGTATTGGGATGTGGTTAGGGATGTCTGCGCTTATGCTTATTGATTATGTTCTGAAATTAATTTGACTATTTAAATAAACAAAATTGTTTTTCTAATTATAAATTGTATTATTTACATTTAAATATTAACATAAAAAATTTTATTTAATTAAAAATGTAAATTATAATTAATTTTATTTTTTTTAATTAAAATTTTGTTACAATATAATGCACTTGATAATATTAATATATTGATTTTATTTGACTTGACTATATTGTTAAAAGTTTAATTAATTTTTCAATTATTGCAAATTTTTTATATTTATATAGTGATAAAATTTCTTAAAAGTTGGCAAAAAATTATAATAATATAACAGTTACTACTACTACTGCTAATTAATTTTATTTTAAAAATGCAATTTGTTATTAAATATTTTGTTATTATTTTTTCTAAGTTTATTTATTTCGAAAAATAGAGGTATTTTAGAAATTAACATTTTCTACTTTATTTAATTATTGCTAACAATTTTTTGCAATTTTAAACATCACTTCTTCTATGGCTTTCTAAACAATAAAATCATATAAATTCAAAATAAGTTCAATCAATGGACAGAATAGAGTAGTTCTTTAATCAGTGCTTCCGATCGAACCGAATGACCGAAATATACGAATTGGAGAAACGGTTCGATCGCTTCGTTATATCGATTACAAAAACATTGATTTTATTATAACATTAGATAAAACGTAATTATAATTATGTCTTCACTTTGTAGTCATTTTAAGTTACAATTTCTTATGTTTGTTAAGACTATTAGAATTGTAATAACTTTTCGTACAATAAGTTTTATTACATTTATATAATAAATAGTTTTGTTTGAATATTGTTTATATGTGATTTCAAATCCTTATTAGACACATAAATGTAATTAAAGTTTTATTTCTTTAAAAGCAAATGAATTCTATTCTTATGTTTAGTTAAATTTGTTTTATTTGTAAAACTTTTGCCGCAATTATTAAAATCACAAACAAATGATTTGATTCTCAAATGAACGACTCGGAAAATAGGAAAACATAAAATTATTTCTTTATATTTAGGTTACTGTATTTTATGAATTGCTTTATTATGTGTTTTAAGACTATACGAATTGTAATAACTTTTCGTACAATTAGTTTCATTGCATTTATATAACAATAGTTTTGTGTGAATACTGTTTATATG